>CM064547.1:42883783-43171283 GCA_032716605.1 Paralithodes platypus
TACGACGAACTGTCCTGTTTACATTATCATACACACTCCCCCCCATCCCAATTCCATCACTTCGTATGTACGATATTATTTCCGTCTTTTTTACTGTCTATGGATTAAGTTATTGGTGTTCACTCTTGACATATGTGTCCTGCTACTTCTGCATGCATACATAATAGCATGAAAGTGATCAATACGCGCATATGAAGCTATGTATCTCGTATATCGGGGTTCTCTTCCCTTCCATCGGTCCACCCCTTATACCTCCCTCCCTCCTCCCTATCCCATATGTGTAAACATTATATTTTAGCTTTCCGAAGGTAAATACGTACTTCCGATAAATATCTAGCCTTGTATTTAAATCATGAATCCTGTTTAATGTCATTATTTAATAGAAACATGTGTAAGGGTTACATTTATACACAGGATAAGATAAACAAATACAAAGCTCAGCAGAGCATAATCATTGGTGATGAGAGGGTAGTTCTAGGCAGTGTTGCCAGTTGTACCGCTACATATTACCGCTAGATGGTGATGGTGATGGGCTGGTCTATCAGAATGAGAGTTGAGCGTTCTCTGCCATACCCATAGCTTACTCTGACTGTTCCTTTTAATTATATATTTTCTAGATCTCAAGTGACGGCGTCTTTTCCGTGGATTGACCTCCCTACTGCCAACCCTGGCAGATTGGGAGCCAATCTGCCAGGGTTGGCAGTAGGGAGGTCAATCCACGGAAAAGACTCCGTCACTTGAGATCTAGACTTCAACTTTCCCTTTATAATTGCTGAGGGGCACAGGGCCTTGGGTGGTGCTTTTGTTTCCCGGGCGTTTCCGTACCCTCCTCAGCTCCCCGCCTTTGAGTGGCTTCAGTCACCTGGGCATTATTAGTGGTAAGCTGGGAGGGTTCTGTGGGGGCGCTCGGTTATGGCCTTGGCCTTGCTCGGGACCTTGGGGCTGCTCGGCCAGACAGCCTGAGGAACAGCAACAACAACAACAACCGCTAGATGTAGAGCTATATTTACTTCAGTTTAGTAGCCATTTTTTCATATCTAGAGACATTTACTTGGGATAATTTGAAAAATTCAGACATTCTAGTTATATTACATTGTAAAATTTGCAAAACAAACAAATCAAAACTCTTTAGGAATTGCAGCATTGTTCTACCATTGGTTGACTATGTAGCAACGTGATGGCGACTTTTGAGAAAGGATCTAGCGGTGTTTTGGGGTAACACTTACTGTAGGCAGTGTTGCCAGTTGTATCGCTACATATTACCGCTAGATGTAGAGCTATTTACTTCAATTTAGAAGCCATTTTTTCATATCTAGAGAGATTTACTAGGGATAATTTAAAAATTTCAGACATTCTAGTCATATTACATTGTAAAATTTGCAAACCAAACAAACCAAAACTCTTTAGAAATTGCAGCATTATTCTAACATTGTTTGACTAAGTAGCAACACGCTAGCGACTTTTGAGAAAGGATCTAGCTGTATTATGTGGAGACATACTGGGAGGGTGGGAGGGAGGTGGTGGTTGCAGAGTTGCCAGTTGTAAAGCTACATATTACCGCTAAATGTAGAGCTATTTACTTCAATCTAGCAGCCATTTCTTTTATATCTAGAGACATTTACTAGGGATAATTTGAAAATTTCAGACATTCTAGTCATACTACATTGTAAAATTTGCAAAACAAACAAACCAAAACTCTTTAGAAATTGCAGCATTATCCTAACATTGTTTGGCTATGTAGCAACATGCTAGCGACTTTTGAGAAAGGATCTAGCGGTATTTCTTGGTAACAATTTAGGAGGGTTAAAATACGAGTCACACGGGCAATTGCGAAAACTTTAAAGGTCCATATCATTGTTATTAAACTAAGCATTTGGCAAAGGGAGGAATTGTTAAAAACCTTAGCCAATACTCTGTCATTCACCAAAAATAAATTTGAATTTATCATTATTATTTGGTAGGGTAGGTATGTATAGGTAGGTTGGCTAAATAATTGCTGGAATTCGTAGGGACTCGAACGGTTTTTGAGAGATTTAAATAAAAAACATATGATAGATCTGAATAATAAAGAGATTATGTTATTAACCCTTAATTAGCGGCTCACCACATAAGTCGAGTTAAATAAAGCTGGACTATGTGGCGGCGCTCGACATAGGTCGAGTGGCAATTTCAGCACGTAATGTTGCTGAGAGAGAGAGACAAGTGGTGGCAGGAGACTAGCGAGCGTATGACTGCTCCAGACCACCGCGGCGAACCTACTGACATGAATCTCAGCTCCCTCCTCCCTCTCTCACTCGCTACATACTGAATTATATGGGGAAAGTACCGAATTACATGCTTTTTGCACTCGCGTTGCACGGTTATTGCAAGAAAACTAGCCATCATAAAAGGATCGTTATGGTGTCATTCGAAAGCTCTGTTTATGCCCTTTCAGGGATAGGTACTTGTTTTACGTTCTGGGTCTTATTTAGGCATGAAAATGATCACGTAAACAGCCCTATTTTGGCTAAAAACACCCCGCTGGGCGGTACATATAAATAAACCGCATAGGCCGCTCGTAAGGTGTTAAGCAAAACTGGGGGATGCGTGGAAGCCTATAGACTGTAGACGGTAAACTTTGTGTGGGTAGCGAATTCGGTTTTAAAGTAATTTAAGAATAGACAGTTTTCAATGCTGCGGCCAAACTATTCCACCCATTTATATTTTGTTGGTATCAAAACGTTCGGAATCGCGAGCCTCACCCAACTACGCAAGCATGGCTCTGATCATCGGCGTAGTTTTCAAGATGTGGAATTTTAAGTGGAATTCGAGTTTTTTTCAAGATTGCCGGAAAAAAAACCACGTGCAAAAGCAAAACCTTCTCTATAAAATTTGCGGAGCATTAGTAGGGGAGTGCAAATACTAAAGCCCAGTCGTTTCCTGTGAGTGGGAGAGACGGTATTTAGGCGTCAAGTTTTTCGGGAAATCGGCTGCCACGGACCTGTTTGGCCGCCATGCCGGATGTTTAGCATATCAAAAGTTGCCCAAATCAAAAACGCACCTCTTGTGAAAGTTTGATCCCGATCCAAAAAGCGGTTCTGGAGTTATTGCGTCGAAACCGGCGCGTAAGAAGAATTTGGATGAAATCCCAGGTTTAATGATTACAATAGGGGTTCCCCGTAGGGGACGAACCCCTAATTAAAGTTGCAAGCAACGTTGTGCAGGGTTCGAGCCGAGTTTCACGCAGGGTATTGTGTTGGATACAAGGGCTGTGTCACATTATATCAAAATATCATCTATCTTATCGGGCATGGAGAAAGTACAGAAGGAATATAGTGTAGCCAATTTGGCTATGGCCACTTAGACCATTAAGGAGTGTGACCATTTTGGTTAAAGCTATTGATCCTGTGTGAAGGCAAGAATAAAATATAATATATGCGGTATAATATATTGTAAGGTTCACAGAATCGGGAAAGCAACTGTACCCGGCTTTCATATGGGTATGTACGCTTGTGTGTTATTCTTACTAGTTAATCGCCCTAATATGGTGGAAACGGCGTGAATCGTCTGGTTCGTTCAATAAATCACTATCTATTTATAGCTTAACAATTCACTTTTATCTCGCTTAGTCTCGTTCCCCTTTTGGAGCTTCATTGTAATGTTCGATCTCGCTCCTTGTATAGAAGCTTCTTATAATGGTATCAGGCGTGGGATTGAGTGTCTTGCTTCTCCATTCACTATCTCACTTTTAGTATCATAAACCGGGTTGAGGCTTCACTGAAAGTATATATAAGGGGGAGGTGCGATAAACTCTTCACTCTACTCACCAGCAGCAGAATGAAGGGAACTTAAGGTAAATACGGTGCTTCTATTATTCAGGGTTTTGATAGGTTTAAGTGTCTACCATATTGGAAGTGATTGAACTGGCAGGAACATATTGTTCTTAATTAATTATTGTTCTTTTACTTATGTAAAGTTGAACCTGTTCTTTTGATTTAACTGGCAGGAACATATTGTTCTTAATTAATTATTGTTCATAATTAATTATTGTTCTTTTACTTACGTAAATTTAAACCTGTTCTTTTGATTTAACTGGCAGGAACATATTGTTCTTAATTAATTATTGTTCTTTTACTTACGTAAATTTAAACATGTTCTTTTGATTTAACTGGCAGGAACATATTGTTCTTAATTAATTATTGTTCATTTATTTATGTAAATTTAAACCTGTTATTTTGATTTAAATGGCAGGAACATATTGTTCTTAATCAATTATTGTTCTTACACTTACGTAAAATTAACCTTAATATAAGTTTGTAATTGGGGAATGCTTTAAACTATTTCTTGGGTTGTTTGCTAAGTCATAAATAGTGATAGGCTAATTTTGTGACATAATACTTTTCACACACAACTCATGTGTGTGGAACAGATTTCTGAATCTCTTCATTTGTATTCGTTAATGCCCACACACCAAAGTGTTTATTCAAGAGTTTCCTAAAGGGTTTACTATAGGTTTATTGTTTTGGAGTACAAAGATTGTACTAGCCTAGAGGTTAAAATTATCTTCATCACAAATTTCATAAATTTGGTTTGGTCTTATAAGAACTAATTCAATTTTGTTTGTTTAAGGATCCTACTCTTGTCGAGGGCCGGGCTGGAGAGGCATCCTAAACCCAGTGTAAGAGGCTTCCCAGGTCATCCCAGTACCCTGTCCTGTGGCTTTGGCACCCCTTCACCACTGTTCCCTGGAGGTGTTGCATCTCGCCGTTAGAACTTCAAGGTCTAGTCTTTGGATACGTCAAGACTACCCATTCTACTGGGGAGTATTTAATTATTTCATTAATAGCCATCTAGGGTTAATTATGGGAGGGACACCTGGGAGGTTCCTCGGGTTAATATTTATATACATTGGTGAACTACTTATTACAGTTTGGAGAATTAATTTGTGTTATATGTAAATAAATGTATAAAGTTTTACTTTTGTGTTTCCTTTGGCATTATTGGTGTGAGTTGTGAAAATAGACTGAGCATGCACTTACAAAGTGGCGACCTTTCCAGGATTTTCACAATTTCACATCTTTAGGCTAAGGCTAATACTGATTTGACTTGTACATTTATTGTTCTCCAGTTATGGTCTGGTAGACAGATCAGGCCCGTCACTGTCCTTGGGGCCCGGAGGTGACCAATCCCCCTTCTCGACTATTAAGTGAGGTCAGGCAACCTTTAGTCAAGTTGGGTTTAGCAAGTTTAACTAAAATTGGAGTAGAATCCTTTATTTAACAATATATAGTCCCAATGTTTGTATCATGGAGACTTTTGAGAATTTACAGAAACAGGCCGAGATTTTAGGCCTCACAGGAGGTGAGATTGCCAAGTATGTGGTAAATGCACAACATAATGCTAGAGAGGAAAGGGCCAGAGAACGTGAAGAGAGGGAACGTGAGCGACAACATGAGTTAGAAATAGCAAAGTTAAAAGTAACATCTGGTAGGTCCATTGATCATTCTATCTTGGCAAGTAGACCTACATTACCTTTATACCGTGAAGGGGAAGATATAGGATCATATCTAGTTAGATTCGAGAGAATTGCAAAGTTGCTTAACATTTATGAAGATAGCTTCGCAGTTAGATTGGGTAGTGTTTTGACAGGGAAGTGCGTAGACATCTATACCAGCCTTTCTGACGAAGTCACAAACAATTACAATTTGTTGAAGAAGGCTCTCCTAAAGGGTTTCCATAAGACACAAGATGGGTATAGGCAAGATTTTAGAGCAGCTCGCCTTATGGATGGGGAAACTTATGACCTCTTTGCTATAAAGTTAGGACATCTATTTGATCAGTGGGTAGAAGCTTGTGATATAGGACAAGATTTTAAGTCTCTAAGGTCATTTATTCTTCTACACCAAGTAATATCCTCAGTGTCTCCAGAGTTGAGAACTTATTTGAAAGAAAATGATGTCATGGACTTAGACAAAGCGGTCAAATTAGCAGATAGTTGGTCCTCTGCCCATCGCACATACACTAGGTCTACCTCTTCAACAAAACCTAAAAAGCCATTTAACGCCTCATCACGGTTCCAGGAACAAACTACCCCGAGTTCCGGGGCTAGTAAGACTGAACAGAACCATAAGAGAAAAGCTGATTATAGTAACGCCGCTTGTCATGGTTGTGGAGAGAAAGGACATATCCGGCCTATCTGCCCGAAGAATCCTCTGAGATTTAAAGGTAGCACCTCTTCTAGCGCTCAACAAGTAGGGTTTTGTCTTGATAATAAGAACACTTACAAATATATGTCGTCAGGTACTGTTAACGGAGCATGGGTATCTACCGTACTTCGAGACACAGGGTGTTCATGCATTATAGTATCCGAAGAAGTCCTTCCAGACATTGAGACCCAAGAATGTAAAAAGGTAGAAGTAGCCGATTACCTAGCTGGGTTAATAACTTCCCTCGGGTTAGGTGTTTCCTCCGTTGCCCCTACTATGAAGGGTGGACCGATGTAATCAGGGCTCCCATTAAATTTTGCAGCGTTCTGGTAGGGAATGTTCCCGGGGTAACTAATCCCGATTTTGATAACCCACCAAAGTCCCCTTGTTCAGTCTCTCTAACAAATAAGCAGATCTCTACTACCACGGAGTTTGATGGGATTGAGAATGTACAAGCAGTTCAAACTAGGTCGGCAAGAACTAAGGAACTTCATCCTCCTGTAGTCCCCTCGTTTGAGCCCTTGAAGATAACTCCTAGTCAATTTGCAGATTGTCAACAGAAATGCCCCAGCCTAGCTACTGTCAGGTCTAAATGTTTATCTGGGGAGAAAGATGAGACTAAGGATGGGAATATATTCGGGTATGAGAATATAGATGACCTTTTGTACCGTAAGTGTGTTCACTCAAAGAAACCGGGAAGAGTGGGAAAACTTGGTCTCGTTGTGCCACTGGACTGTAGGAAAACTGTCCTGTCCGCAGCACATGAGGGTCTGTTAGCAGGTCATTTCTCCCATAGGAAAACAGAGACTCGCGTGAAAGAGCAGTCCCATTGGCCAGGTCTCACCTCAGATGTCCGGGATTACTGTAGATCATGTGACAAGTGCCAACGTATGGCCCCTAAAGGTCGGGTGAAACCGGTACCATTAAAGGCTATGCCAATAATGACAGAACCCTTCTCTAGGGTAGCCATAGATCTTGTAGGACCCTTGAATCCGCCATCCTCTGATGGACATCGGTTTATACTTACTCTGATAGACTTTGCAACTGGATTCCCAGAAGCCATGCCCCTTAAAGAAATCACTTCCATAGCTGTAGCAGAAGCATTAATCTCTATCTTCGCCAGGGTAGGCATTCCCAAGGAGATCCCCTCCGATAATGGTGCTCAATTCAAGTCAGAGATAATGAAAGAGTTGCATAGGCTGTTAGGTGTCAAGCCATTGTTCACCACACCCTATCACCCTAGTGGTAATGGTAGGATAGAACGGTTCCACTCTACATTAGAGAATTCCCTTAGGAATGTTTGTGAAGACAAGCCCAAGGATTGGCATAGGTACCTCGTCCCCTTAATGTTTGCCATGCGTGAAATGCCAAGTGATCGCACTGGATTTTCAGCATTTGAGTTGCTTTATGGACGACAAGTGCGGGGACCGTTGTCAGTTCTGAGGGATTTGTGGGAAGACAAAACTGTCCAAAATGATGATAGGCCACTTTATCAATATGTACTAGAATTGAAGGAAAAGTTAGAAGACTTTTCAAAGATTGCTGCTCACAATGCAGGTATCAGTGCTAAGAAGTTTAATTCGTATTTTGATATAAAGGCTCAGGATAGGACATTTAAGCCCGGAGATGAAGTACTAGTCCTGCTTCCTGATGACAGTCGAAAACTACTTATGGCGTGGAAAGGACCTTTCAAGGTACTAGAGTGCAGAAATAAAGTTAACTACTTGATAGATGAGTACGGTAAATCCAAGTTGTACCACGCCAATATCTTAAAGCAGTACTTTCGTAGGGCCCATGTTTCCATGGCTTGTGTCTTGGATGAGATGACTGGGTTGAGTTTTGATGATCAGCCGTTAGTTGCTCAGATATGTGTGGAGGAAGAGGCTAGCTCTGAAACATAATTAGAGTTTACATTCTCACATGATTTTGTTGCACCCTCAGAAGTCAAAGAGTCCGAGATATGTAGTGAATTAACATTGGAACAAAAGGGGAATGTAAAGTCAATCATTGTTGAGTTTGGAGATGTATTTTCGGAACTCCCTGGTTGTACTAGCACCTTAGCTCATAATATCTCTCTCTGTTCAACTGAGAGACTCAAGCCTAAGTCGTACCCACTTCCAGTACATCTTCAACCTCACTTTGAGAAAGAGGTAGAGATCCTTCTCGATCAAGGGATAATTAGGCCTTCACAGTCTTCCCATTCATCACCAGTAGTAATGATAAAGAAACCGGATGGTAGTTATAGAATGGCCATTGACTATAGGGTCCTAAATGCGGTCACAGAATTCCATGCCGAACCCATGTGTCGTTTGGAAGACGATTTGCATAAATTCTCAGGAGCAAATTTCTTTTCAGAGTTAGATCTAACGAAGGCCTATTATCAAGTCCCTCTAGCAGAAGGAGCTAAACCACTAACTGCATTCGCCACACATAAAGGTCTATTGGAATTTTGTCGGATGCCATTTGGGTTAGTCACAGCTTGTGCCACATATATCAGACTAATGCGACTAGTTTTGGCAGGTTTAGAGAATGTATCCTTTTACTTCGACAATGTGCTCATCTATGCTAAAACGTGGAAAGAGCATGTCTTGGCGGTAGGTGCTGTCTTAAAGCGTCTGCGTGAACATGGTTTGACTGTCAGGCCAGGAAAATGTAGGTTTGGTTTCAGTACCATTCAGTATTTGGGGTTTGTGATAGATGGAAAGACCCTAAAAACTGTTCATGACAAAGTACAGGCCATAAGCCAAGTCTCTCCTCCCACATCTAAGAAAACACTGAGATCCTTCCTAGGCATAATTTCTTTTTACAGAGGTTTTATTGATCATGCCTCCTCTTTAACATCACCATTATCAGATATGCTGAGGAAAGGGGTCAAGGAACCTTTAGATTGGAATCTTGAAGCCCTTGAATCTTTCAGTAAACTGAAGTTGGCGTTAGTGAATGACCCTGTTCTTAAAATCCCTGATCTTTCTATGCCATTTGTCCTTCGAACTGATTCATCTGGTTATGGGTTGGGTGCAGTTTTGCTCCAATATGAAGACAACACACCATTCCCCATTGCTTATGCCAGTAGGAAACTTCTGGATAGGGAACGGAAATACTCTACAATCGAAAGAGAGTGCTTAGGAATTGTCTTTGGAGTCACAAGATTTGCCTATTATCTCCTGGGTGCAGAATTCATCCTAGAGGTGGACCACAAACCCTTAATTTATTTGAAAAAGTTCAAAGGCAGTAATAGTAGATTGCTACGTTGGGCTTTAAGCTTGCAGTCATATAGATTCAGACTAGTACATATTGCAGGATAAGATAATGTCGGGGCTGATTTTCTGAGCAGGGCTGATGACTAGAGTTAACAATTTTTTTTTTTTTTTTTTTTTTTTTTTCTATAACCGTTGCGCTAAGGTCTATATAATTAGTTTATTTGATATGGGGATTGCCAATATCAAATTTTCACTCTTTATATACTATTGGGGGAAGCTGTGTGAAGGCAAGAATAAAATATAATATATGCTGTATAATATATTGTAAGGTTCACAGAATCGGGAAAGCAACTGTACCCGGCTTTCATATGGGTATGTACGCTTGTGTGTTATTCTTACTAGTTAATCGCCCTAATATGGTGGAAACTGCGTGAATCGTCTGGTTCGTTCAATAAATCACTATCTATTTATAGCTTAACAATTCACTTTTATCTCGCTTAGTCTCGTTCCCCTTTTGGAGCTTCATTGTAATATTCGATCTCGCTCCTTGTATTGAAGCTTAGTTATAATGGTATCAGGCGTGGGATTGAGTGTCTTGCTTCTCCATTCACTATCTCACTTTTAGTATCATAAACCGGGTTGAGGCTTCACTGAAAGTATATATAAGGGGGAGGTGCGATAAACTCTTCACTCTACTCACCAGCAGCAGAATGAAGGGAACTTAAGGTAAATACGGTGCTTCTATTATTCAGGGTTTTGATAGGTTTAAGTGTCTACCATATTGGAAGTGATTGAACTGGCAGGAACATATTGTTCTTAATTAATTATTGTTCTTTTACTTGTGTAAAGTTGAACCTGTTCTTTTGATTTAACTGGAAGGAACATGTTGTTCTTAATTAATTATTGTTCATAATTAATTATTGTTCTTTTACTTACGTAAATTTAAACTTGTTCTTTTGATTTAACTGGCAGGAACATATTGTTCTTAATTAATTATTGTTCTTTTACTTACGTAAATTTAAACCTGTTCTTTTGATTTAACTGGCAGGAACATATTGTTCTTAATTAATTATTGTTCTTTTATTTACGTAAATTTAAACCTGTTCTTTTGATTTAACTGGCAGGAACATATTGTTCTTAATCAATTATTGTTCTTAAACTTACGTAAAATTAACCTTAATATAAGTTTGTAATTGGGGAATGCTTTAAACTATTTCTTGGGTTGTTTGCTAAGTCATAAATAGTGATAGGCTAATTTTGTGACAATACTTTTCACACACAACTCATATGTGTGGAACAGATTTCTAAATCTCCATTTGTATTCGTTAATGCTTACACACCAAAGTGAATACGTCAAGACTACCCATTCTACTGGGGAGTATTTAATTATTTCATTAATAGCCATCTAAGGTTAATTATGGGAGGGACACCTGGGAGGTTCCTCGGGTTAATATTTATATAAATTGGTGAACTACTTATTACAGTTTGGAGAATTAATTTGTGTTACATGTAAATAAATTTATAAAGTTTTACTTTTGTGTTTCCTTTGGCATTATTGGTGTGAGTTGTGAAAATAGACGGAGCATGCACGTACATCCTGTACGAGTAGGCATAATTGCCTGAAATGTCCTTCATTCCCTGCTCATTTTCATGCATAAGCAAAAGTCAGAGCGTAATACAATTGTGTATTCGTGAAAGTACGGTAATAGCTTTCAAATTACTCCTGAATCATCCCTGTACGACGTCTGGTTTTCTTGTAACGATCTTGCAAACGAAGGGCAAAATTGCTAAAAATTACCAAATCCGATAGGCGAAATTGCTAAAAATTACCAATTATTTTCTGTTTTCGCTGTGTGACGCTGCACATAAGTGAGCTCTCTCTCACACAAACCTCAGTGTCGTGGCGGGGCCTGTAGGCTCCGGCTGACGTCCATCCGTGCTGCTTGCAAAAGCTGGCCTGGCTGACAGGCTACAAAATAGCCGGAAATTCGTCTCCATCATATGAGGGGCCCCGCGTGAAGGGGGTTAAGAAGTGTGGTTGTTTTGATTATTTGATAGTCACCATAAGGGTAATGGTGTGTGGCCTTTTTTCTGTAAAGAAGCTTGGCCGTTTTGGTTGGGGCTTTTTAGGAATGTGACCTTTTTGGTTAGCCATGGATAAACTACAGAGGTACAAATTATTATAAGCAAACTCATATTAAAAATATCTTATATATTTTATTTAGCTTTACTTGGCATTCCTATTCCTCTATGTATCTAGAAATTTAACTCCCTCAAACTCCTTATGACGCGATGGTGTGGTAATTACCCCGGGCCAAAAAGCTCTAAAAGACGATAGAGTGATAACTCAAGCGAGCTTGAAATATGCAGGCGTTTCGTTCGTGGTCACCCCTTCGGGGATCAAGGTGTCCGGCAATACATACCGGTAGGCTATAGATTAATACATTTTTGGGCTATTTCTTCCATTTTATTTTTCCTGTTAAAGTGCTTGATTGATTTTTGTGCTAATGTAGTTAGTATTTGGTGTAATTTTACATATTTCAGCTAAATCTGAAGAGCACATGCAATCTATTTGTGCATGTTCAGTAAATATTGCTGGGGAAAGGGTTAACGTATTCATCTTTTGGGGTATTTATTCTATGTGTTTATCCTGTTTCTGTGATTGATTGATTTTTGTGCTAATGTAGTTGGTATTTGGTATAATTTTACACATTTTAGATAAATCAGAAGTGCACATGCAATATATTTGGGCATTTTCAGTCCGTATTGCTGGGGAAACGGTTATCATACAGTATTCATCATAGGAAGGGAAGAGGATGTGTAGCTCAGATCTTTGCCCTGAAATATGTTGTGGAGAAATATCTTGAGAAGGGACAAAAGTTGTATGCTGCCTTCATGGACTTGGAGAAGGCCAATGACAGAGTTGATAGAGAAGGTACCGGTATGTAGAAAGTACTTGGAATATACGGAGCAGATAGCAAGTTGCTGAAAGCAGTGAAAAGCATGTATGAGGGTGCAAAGTTGTCAGTATGTGTTGAGAATGAACAGAGCGAGTTCTTTGATCTGAATTTTGGGTTAAAGAAAGGGTGTGTGATGTCCCCATGGTTGTTCAATATATACTGTATATGGATGGAGTCATAAAAGAAATGCAAGGATGAGCAGTGGATGTTGGTGTACCACTAATAAGGGAAGGCAACGAGTGGAATGACAGAGTTGATAGAGAAGGTATGTGGAAAGTACTGGGAATATACGGAGTAGATGGCAAGTTGCTGAAAGCAGTGAAGAGTCTGTATGAGAGTGCAAAGGTATCAGTATGTGTGGAGAATGAACAGAGGGAGTTCTTTGATCTGAATGTTTGGTAAAGCAAGGGTGTGCGATGTCCCGATGGTTGTTCTATATATACAGTATATGGATGGAGTCATAAAAGAAATCCAAGGAAGAGCAGTGGATGTTGGTGTATCGCTGATAAGGGAAGGAAGCATATACGGAGTAGATGATAAGTTGCTGAAAGCAGTTGTTGTTGTTGATATTGTTCCCTAGGCAGCCTGGCTGAACAGCCCTGGCTGAAAGTAGTGTGGAGTATATAATTATGAGGGTGCAAAGGCGTCGGTATGTGTGGAGAATGAACAGAGCTACTTCTTTGATCTGAATGTTGGGTTAAAGCAAGGGTATATGATGTC
Organism: Paralithodes platypus; assembly: GCA_032716605.1. Classification (NCBI taxonomy): domain Eukaryota; kingdom Metazoa; phylum Arthropoda; class Malacostraca; order Decapoda; family Lithodidae; genus Paralithodes; species Paralithodes platypus. The sequence goes on from CM064547.1 coordinate 42,896,849, forward strand.
CCCATGGTTGTTAAATATATACCGGTATATATATACTGTATATATGCAATAAAGTCACAGCAACACGTGTCTGTCTGACCTCCCCTGAAGATGTAATAATACACGAAAGTGCTTGGGACACAGTGTTTTTCTTCTTTCCTTGTGGATTTTCCTGCATACTGTATGTATATATATATATATATATATATGGATGGAGTTATAAAATAAATTCAAGGAAGAGCAGTGGATGTTTGTGTACTGCTGTTTGCTGATGATATGAATGGGAGTTGCAGGGTCTGGTAAATATGTTTGGAACAGTATGCGAAAAATGGAATCTGCAGGTAAATGCGGGGAAGAGCAAGGTTATGGTCTTCGAAAAGGGTGAAGCCACAGAGTGTGAGGTGAAGTTGAACGGTCAGGCTATGGAGATTGTCAACTCATTTAAGTATCTTGGCAATGTACAGAGTAAAGATGGGAGTATGAATGAAGAAGTGTGGGAGAGGGTGCAACAGGGGAAGAGGGTTGTAGGAATGCTGAAAGCAGTAACAAGAAATAGGGTAGTCAGCATGGAACTGAAGAAATCCTTGCATGACAGTGTGGTAATCCCGACACTGACTTACGGAAGCGAAGCATGGACATTGTTGGAGAGATTCAAACCAAGAGATAAAGGGATGGAAATGAGTTACTTGAGAAGTGTGTGCAGAGTTACATGGAGGGATAGACAGACGAATGAGGAAATACGAGAGAGGTGTGGTGTGAATGTACTGGAAAGTGCGAAAAAGAACACCTTGAGATAGTTTGGCCATGTGGAACGTATGGGAAGCGAGAGAATGACTAAGAGAGTGTACAAGCGATTTGGAATGACAGAGGGAGACATAAATCGAGAGAGAGGTGGAAGGATGGAGTTAAAAAGTACATGCGTCAAAGCGGTGCTGGATGGGAGGAGGGGCGTCGACTGGCTGGGGACAGAGATGCATAGGGGCATTTCGTTCGTGGCCACCCCTTCAGGCATCAAGGCGTCCGGCAATAGATAGATAGATAAATTCATCTTTAGGGCTATTTCTTACATTTTATTTATCCTGTTGGTGTACTTGATTGATTTTTGTGCTAATGTAGTTGGTATATGGTGTAATTTTACATATTTCAGATAAATCTGACGAGCCCATTCAATATTTGGGCATTTTCAGTCAGTATTGCTGGGTAAAGGGTTAACATATTAAACTTTTGGGTAATTTTTCCATTTATTTATCCGGTTAGTGTATTTTATTGTTTTTTGTGCTACTGTAGTTGGTATTTGGTGTAATTTTACATATTACAAATCAATCCGAAGAGGATTTGCAATTCATTTGGGCATTTTCAATCAGTATTGCTGGGGAAACGGTTAACATACTGTATTCATCTTAGGAAGGGAAGAGGATGTGTAGCTCATATTTTTGCCCTGAAATGTGTTGTGGAGAAATATCTGGAGAAGCGACAACAGTTGTATGCTGCATTTATGGACTTGGAGAAGGCCTATATCAGAATTGATAGAAAAGATATGTGGAAAGTACTGAGAATATACGGAGAAGATGGCAAGTTGCTGAAGCAGTGAAGAGCATGTATGAGGCTGCGAAGGTGTCAGTATGTGTGGAGAATGAACAGAGCGAGTTCTTTGATCTGCATGTTAGGTTTAAGCAAGGGTGTGTGATGTCGCCATGGTTGTTCAATATATATATGGATGGAGTCATGAAAGAAATACAAGGAAGAGCAGTGGATCTTGGTGTACTGCTGATAAGGGAAGGAAACGAGTGGAAGTTGCCTGAACAATACAATACTACTGTTTGCTGACGATACAGTTCTGATGAGCAATAGTGAATGGGAGTTGCAGGGTCTGGTAAATATGTTTGGAATAGTGTGTGAAAAACGGAAACTGAAGGTAAATGCGAGGAAGAGCATTTGAAAGGGGTGCAACCACAGAGTGTGAGGTGAGATTGAGTGGCTATGGAGAATGTCAGCTCATTTAAATATTTGGGCAGTGTGTTGAGTAAAGATGTGAGAATGGATGAAGAAGTGCGGGAGAAGGTGCAACAGGGGAAGAGGGTTGTAGGAACGCTGAAAGCAGTAAGAAGAAATAGGGTGGTCAGCATGGAAGTGAAGAAGTCCTTGCATGACAGTGTGGTAATCCAGGCATTGACTTACGGGAGCAAAGCATGGACGCTGTTGGAGAGATTCAAACCAAGAGTGAAAGGGATGGAAATTAGTTACTCAAGAAGTGTGTGCGGAGTTAGATGCAGGGATAGACAGACGAATGAGGAAGTACGAGAGAGGTGTGGTGTGAATGTACGGGAAAGTGCGAAAAAGAACACCTTGAGATGGTTCGGCCATGTGGAACGTATGTGAAGCGAGAGAATGACTAAGAGAGTGTACGAGTGAGGTTGAAGGACAGAGGGAGAAATAAACCGAGAGAGAGGTGGAAGGATGGAGTTAAGAAGTATATGCGTGAAAGCGGTGCTGGATGGGAGGAGGGATGTCAACTGACTGGGGACAGAGGTGCATAGGGGTGTTTAGTTCGTGGCCAATCCTTCGGGGAACAAGGCGTCTGTCAAAAGATAGACAGATAAATTCATCTTTAGGGCTATTTCTTACATTTTCTTTATCCTGTTAGTGTACTATATTAATTTTTTTGGTAATGTAGTTGGTAATTGGTGTAATTTTACATATTTCAGATAGAGGATGTCAACAGAATAACAAATGATGAGCTGAGGAGACGTTTAGGTATAAAGAGTATTAGCGAGATGCGTACAAGTAAACTGGGATGGTATGGACATGTGGAGAGAATGGATGAACAAAATTGGGTGAAAAGATGCAGGTCTGCGATTGTGGAGGGAGCTGCACCAAGGGGTGGACCGAGTAAGACCTGGGATCGGACTATACGTGCTGATCTCAAATCCAAAAACTTGACAAGTAAAGCATCCCTTAACAGGGTTGCCTGGAATGCCGCCATTAGGACAAGAGACTGAAACTGCACATCTGTGTGGAGCACTCAGTCTTAAAATGTTATGTATGTACAGGTATGTATGTATAAATCTGAAGAGCACATGCAATCTATTTAGGCATTTTCAGTCAGTATTGCTGGGTAAAGGGTTAACATATTAATCTTTTGGAGTATTTCTTCCATGTATTTATCCTGTTAGTGTGTTTTATTGATTTCAGTGCTACTGTAGTTGGTATTTGGTGTAATTTTACATATTTTAGATAAATCTGAAGAGAACATGCAATATATTTGGGCATTTTCAGTCAGTATTGCTGGGGAAACAGTTAGCATACTGTAGTCATCTTAGGAAGGGAAGAGGATGTGTAGCTCAAATTTTTGCCCGGAAATGTGTTGTGGAGAAATATCTGGAGAAGTGACAACAGTTGTATGCTGCATTTATGGACTTGGAGAAGGCCTATGCCAGAATTGATAGAGAAGGTATGTGGAAAGTACCGGTACTGAGAATATACGGAGTAGATGGCAAGTTGCTGAAAGCAATGAAGAGCATGTATGAGGGTGCAAAGGTGTCAGTATGTGTGGGTAATTAACAGAGCGAGTTCTTTGATCTGAATGTTGGGTTAAAGCAAGGGTGTGTGTGATGTCCCCATGGTTGTTCAATATATACCGGTACAGTATATGGATGGAGTCATGAAAGAAATGCAAGGAAGAGCAGCGGATGTTGGTGTACCGCTGATAAGGGAAGGAAACGAGTGGAAGTTGCCTCAACAGTACAGTACCGGTACTACTGTTGCTGACAATACAGTTCTGATGAGCGATAGTGAATGGGAGTTGGAGGGTAAGGTAAATATGTTTGGAACAGTGTGTGGAAAACGGAATCTGGAGGTAAATGCTAGGAAGAGCAATATTATGGTCTTTGAAAGGGGTGCAACCATAGAGTGTGAAGTGAGGTTGAACGGCCATGAAGAATGTCAGCTCCTTTAAGTATTTGGGCAGTGTGTTGAGTAAAGATGGGAGTAGGCCTATGGATGAAGAAGTGTGGGAGAGAGTGCAACAGGGGAAGAGCGTTGTAGGAACTCTGAAATCAGTAAGAAGAAATATGGTGGTAAGCATGGAAGTAAAGAAGTCCTTGCGTGACAGTGTGGTAATCCCGACATTGACTTATGGAGGGAAGCATGGACGTTTCTGACTGGTATTGATCATTGATAATCATCGGTTATGCTAGTTGGAAAATTAGTGCGGTAGAATGTAGAGTTCGGGCGTACCGCCAGTCTTGTTTACACTACGCGGAGCGATGGCGGACGCTGGCCATCATGTTCCCGTCTATTTGACTGCTTTTGGATACAATAATATGTTGAGGGGGGGCACCCCCCCATGACATATTGTCATCATCATATATATTGCCAGAAGGAGGCAAATAACCGAAAAAAACGCCTTCAAAATAGACACAAACTTAACCACGGTGATTGACATATGTAAACATGACGGCGGCGGTGTCGGCGTCGGACGCTTGCGATAATGTTCCCGTCTATTTTGAATGCCATTGGATACAACAATATGTTGAGGGGGGCTTTGCCCCCCCTCACCCCCTCATGACATGTTGTCATCATCATATATATTGCCAGTAGGGGGCAAAGAACCAAAATAATTGCCGCAAAGCCCTCCCCTCAACATATTATTGTATCCAATGGCAGTCAAAATAGACGGGAACATGATCGCAAGCGTCCACTGCCGCTTTACATGGTCGATCGCCGCAGTTACTGTAAGTTCGTGTCTATTTTGAGTTTTTGACGATTTTATTTGGTTAGGCCTATTTGCCCCCTGCTGGCAATATATATGATGATGACAATATGTCATGGGGGGTGTTTGCCCCCCCTCAACATATTATTATATCCAACGGCATTCAAAATGGACGGGAACATGATGGCAAGCTTCCGTCGCCGCTCTGCGTAGTGTAAACAATGGTGGCGGTACGCCCGACTCTACATTCTACCCGGCTAGGCCTATATTATAGGCTGCAATAAATGAGTAGGCTAGGCTATTTTATCTATAGGCTAGGCCTAGTCTAATATTACAATTTAATGTAGCATTCAAGGAGACTACAGCAGGACTTACCTTTGACAGGGTATAGGCTATCCAAGTGTTTACTAGGCCTATACCCCTTTGAAAGGACATTACCCTAGCTTAACCTAACAACCTTACCTAACCTATCATAGTAGGCTATTATGGGTGCTGGCTGCCGCCCCCCACTCCCCGATTTTTGGTGTATTTGTCTATTTTGTCTGAAGTGGGTATTTTTTCAATTTGTCAATAACGAAAATCCTCCATGCGGACTATAGCCTATGGAGAAAAATATGGCGAATCTATTTTTTTTTTTTTTTTTTTTTTCTATGTGATTGAGGGAGGCAAAAGGCATAACTGCCTATAGCGAGTGCCTCCCCCATAGTTGAAAGAGTGACAGGGCCAAAATCAAGGGACGTTCGAGCCAAAATGCCTGGACACACAGAGTTTGAAGCAATTTAAGTCATAGGAAGAGGGAAAGACTGATTCTGGGAGAGAGTTCCAGAGCTCAGATGTTGAGTAGAAGAAAGTTTGAGAGTAACGTTTCACTCTTGGGTTGGAGAGTTGCACAGAGTAGGGGTGGGATTGAGTTGCAAGACGGGTACCACGTGCCCTACGTAAAGGAGGTGGTATGCACTGGGATAGCTCTGAGGAACACTGATTATTATAGTAGCGATAGAATAGCGAGAGAGATGCAACATTGCGGCGGAGAGAGAGAGATTGCAGAGAGTTGGTGAGTGGACGGGAGTTAATGATACGAAAGGCTTTCCTTTCAACTTTGTCTAGGAGAGCGGTGTGAGAGGAACCTCCCCACACATGTGAACAATACTCAATACAAGGGCGCACTATGCCCCTGTACAGAGCAAGAAGCTGTGCAGGGGAAAAGAACCCCCTAAGGCGGTTGAGCACACCCAGCTTCTGGGAGGCTGCCTTAGCAAGACTGGTAATATGGTCCTTCCAAATGAGAGCAGAAGAAAAAGAGACACCAAGAATATTGAGAGAAGATGAAGGGTTGATTTTTGTATTGTTGAAGAATAAGGGAAAGTCCGCTGGGAGATCCTGACGGGTAGATAGATGGAGAAATTGGGTTTTGGAAGCATTAAAGTTAACAAGGTTTTCTCTGCCCCAATTGGAAATAGTATTTAGATCAGAATTTAAGAGTTCTATGGCTTCATTACGTTTGTCGTTGAGGGATTGCTGGCTGGGGCGTTCTGAAAAACTAATGGAGTAGTGTAAGGTTGAGTCGTCTGCGTATGAATGGATGGGAATTAAGGTACAGTTAAGGAGATCATTTATAAAAATTAGAAAGAGAATAGGAGATAGGACAGAGCCCTGAGGAACACCGGAGTGTATAGGGTGAGGAAGTGAACAATGGCCGTCCACAACCGCAGCTATGGAACGGCCAGAAAGGAGATTAGAGACAAAGGCACAGATGGAGGGATAGAAACCGAAGGAGGATAGTTTAGAAATTAAAGATTTATGCCAGACTCTATCGAAGGCTTTCGATATGTCTAGTGCAATAGAAAAAGTCTCACCGAAGTCCCGAAAGGAGGATGACCAAGAGTTAGTAAGATATGAAAGAAGATCACCAGTAGAGCGACCCTTAAGGAAGCCATACTGGCGATCTGAGAGCAGATTATGAGAAGAGAAATGCTTAAGAAATTTGGAAGCAAGAATAGTTTCAAAAACTTTAGAAAGACAAGAGATAAGAGCAATTGGACGATAGTTGGAGGGTTGAGAGCGGTCACCCTTCTTTGGGACAGGTTGAATGTGAGCAAACTTCCAGCATGAAGGGAAGACGTTAGAGGATAGACAGAGACGAAAGAGTTTGCCTAGGCAGGGAGTCAGCACGGAAGCACAGTTTTTGAGAACAACAGGAGGAACACCGTCCGGACCGTACGCCTTATTAGTGTTAAGCCCAGAGAGGGTAGAAAGTACATCTTTAGAAGAGATTAGGATATTAGGCATAAGTAAGAGAGAGGAGGGCGGAGAGGGAGGAATAGCACCGAAATCATCCAAGGTGGAGTTTCTAGCAAAGTTTGAGCGAAGAGTTTAGCTTTGTCAGAGGAAGAAGTGATGGTTGTGCCATCAGAGTGGGAAAGGGGAGGGAAAGACGAGGAAGAGAAATTGTTGGAGAGGTTTTTGGCTAGATGCCAGAAAGCTTGGGAAGAGCTAGAGTTGGATAGTTCAGTGCATTTATTATTGATGAAAGAGTGTTTGGCAAGTCGAAGAACAGATTTGGCTTGATTCCGGGCAGAAACATATGAAGAATGAGAGTCTTGAGTTTTAAGGCGTCGGTACCGTTTGAATGCTTCCTCCTTATTGCGGACAGCAGTAGAACAGGCGTGAGTAAACCAAGATTTTTTAGCATTAGTCTGAGAGAAAGAGAATGGAATGTATTGTTGCCTATTATCTCTAATAAATTGTTTCTCATAATGCTGCAGTAGTGTCGTTTATAATAATCTATTATTGTAGCTGTTTTATATATAGCCTAGCCAATATTTTTTGTTTGTGATCACCATGTATTTGTGTGTTTGTATGTAAGTATGTATGTATGATAAGAGAAAGCATTCTATCTTACCTGGTGGGGCCACCCGATCCGGCGTCCAGCCAAAATTCTGACTGGAGGGAGGGGTGTGGCCCAAAACAATAGTCGGGTATGCCAGTCAAACGTGCAAATTAACAGTCTAGAAAAATAACGATACGATATGCAAATTTGTTTCATGCCAGGACAAGAAAACTTGGTGTAGAGGAGTGGCTGGTGCGTGTAATAATAAAGATGTATGATTTTTCTTCGGTCATCTGCCCCATACTGGCAATATATATGATGATAACAATATGTTATATGTTAGCTCATATGTTAACAATATGAGCTGTTGCCACTCCTGACAATGAGAGGGCTCCCACCCCACCTTAAAGGGAAGGTGTATACCTCGTGTGTTAGGAGCGCGATGACCTATGCCTCTGAGACGTGGCCGGTTAAAGCGGAGGATGTCAATAGAATGGAATGAAATGAGAAGAGAATGGTGAGATGGATGTGTGGGGTTAATCTTAGGGACAGGGTATCGAGCGAGGAATTGAGAAGGCGTCTGGGCATTAGGAGTATCAGCGCACATGCCGACTTGGTTGGTTTGGACATGTGGAGAGAATGGATGATCAGAACTGGGTGAAGAAATGCCGGACAGTAAACTTGGGGGAACCTGCGCGTAGGGGTGGACCTAGAATGACGTGGGCTCGGGTACTCCGGTCCGATCTCAAAATAAAGAACTTGACAACACAGCCAGCCCTTGACAGGACCGCCTGGAAAGCTGCCATTTAGGACGTGAGACTGTAACCACAGCTTCTGTGGACAAACGGTCTTTAAACTTGTATGTACATATGTATGTACATATGTATGTATGTTGAAAAGAGGGCTGGATGTGATGGAGATGAGCTGCTTGAGGAGTATGTGTGGAGTTACTCGTAGAGACAGATTCAGGAAGAATGAAGAGATACGTAGGAGAGTGGGGCAGCAGGAACATTTGTCAGCCAGAGTGGACAGAAGGGTGCTGAGCTGGTATGGTCATGTTGAACGAATGGGAGATGAAAGGCTTACAAAGAGAATATGTGAGTCAGGTACAAGGGGAGATAGAAGGGCAGGAAGACCCCTATTGAGATGGAGAGACTGTGTAAGAAAGGCTTTGGATGATAGAGGAAAATGACTATAGATCAGGCAGGGGAAGTGGTGGTGGACAGGAGTGAATGGAGAATGCTTGTGAATAGTTGAGTGAACACGTGGTCATTTGGAGTAAGGGGTCGGGCGCAAGTTCGACTAGATAATAGTCCATCAGGCGCCTGGCCCGGGGGGACGATTAATTTGAAGGGTGTGCCTGGAAGTGTGGTGGGAGGGCTTGTGGCTTTGGCTCCGCTGCATGTCTGCCTGCCGAGATCGGAACCTCTCCGGGTGGTCAGGGGCCGGGGGAGTGCTGGAGCGACCTTGGTAACCCTGGTCTCTGGGTCTTCTCCTGGGTGACCTGGTTGTGTGTGAGTTTGTGTTTTTTATCTGTGTTTATTTTTTGTTGTATGTTGTTTTTGTGTTTTCCCAGTTCTTGCTCTGTCTTGAGTCGGCTACCCCCAAAATGGGGATTGGGCCTGAGCATATAGATAGATAGATAGATAGATGTATGTATGTATGTATGTAATATGTCATGGGGGGTGTTTGACCCCCTCAACATATTATTGTATCCAACGACCTCTAACCTCTGTATCTCAAAAATGGCTGGAGCAAATTGGCTGTAAATTTCCACATCTAGGCTATTCCTTGACTGACTCTTCTCAAATGGTAGACATAGGCTATTAGCTTGATTACTCTAGTTGTTTTTTTAGTTACAGAACAGTCGAATTGCTAAATTCGTACTAGTTCCTATATTTTTTTGAGATTGGTATGTACGATGGTTTAAAGGAACGACCGTCTATGGTCCTATATGATGTTTAAATAATATGTAATAGCGCTGCCAATAATGGCGCTACCCCTCTTGTCATCTCTCTGTTTTATTTCCTCGATCTTCATCGGGGGCAACACCTTTCCCACCTTGGCCTGGGGCCAGATACACAAACATTTCATGGGCGATCTATGGCGCCATATCTCCCAACTGCCGCCTTAGTATCCCCATGTGCCCTTCAGAGGTCATACTTAAAGCTTAATATGGATTATACTATATAGCCTATATACTGTATATAGGCTAGGCCTATATATATATATATATATATATATATATATATATATATATATATATATATATATATATATATATATATAGAGAGAGAGAGAGAGTTAAAAGTCATTGATTTGGTCATGTGTTAGGCCTATTGTCTTTGGGTTAGGGTAAAATAACTTTATTGTTGGTGTTCTACAGAAAAAGCTAGGCTAGCCTAACCGAAAAAGAAAAATAGGCTTAGGCCTAGCCTACATTGTATAACTCCACGACTGACTCGACTCGATCTATAAAATCGTAACACATATGAGTAGCCGTCTCACCTGGTTTACTCACCTGTAAGTACAGTAAGTAAGTAAGTACAGTAGGGCCAAGCCTAGCTGTAGTGTCAATAATTATATGGAAATAGGTCTAGGCTTCAATAGAATTACCTCTGGCCTAAATCTGCAGTCCCTGCACTTGTGTGCACTTCAACAGTCGCCCCTTGACATATTTGTTGGGCTATATTTTTACGATAATCAATTATTTAGTATCAATAAAGGCATAATAATAGCTTGGATGAGACATTTGTTTACATTTCTCAGCTGACTATAGTTCGTCCTTGTGATTGGTAGGTAGTTTTAAATGCAAGAATAGCAACTCCCTGTGATGATGATGATGATGATGATGATGATGTTGCGGGATAGCCTTAAGTATCGGCCCCTCGTTGGTCTTCTTACACCTTCCCCAGTTTTCTTTCTTCACTGTAGATGTATTATTTCTTCATCTTCTTACTGGGGTCCTTATTTTCTATAAAGTTACATGCTTTCCAAAATATATTATCACTTTTTGTTTTTTCTTTTTCTTTTTTCATATTATTAAAACTTTTCTTGTTACACTTTTCTTACTTTCTTTTACATTTTTTTTATACATTTTTAAGACACTTTAGCTCTTCTAATTTTTCCTGTGTTCTTAATTTTCTGTTCTTTCGTCAAGTTCTGTTATCCTCTTTTCTCTCCTTTTCCAACATCTATGTAAGTATTGTTTTATCTCTTTGTTTCCTTCTTTCTTGAATAGTAACTCTCCTATAAGTTTTTCAGTGTTTTGGATATATGGCCTGTGTAATCTTGTTATTTTTGTCCTAATTTCATTATATTCTTTACATTCCAGGATAAAATGTTCTAAGTTTTCTGTATCTTTTTCACACAGTCTGCATTTTCTATCCTCCTTCTTAAATCTGTTTCGGTCTTCTAGGTTTAGGGTGTTTGATCTGCATTTAAAAAATGTGACTGAGGCTGCTGTGTTGTCATATACTTCATCTTCTCCCCCAATTTCTTTTTTATTTTCTTGTAAATGTTTAGACTGGTTTTTGATTCCATGTCTTTTTGCCACATTTGTGTATCCCATTCATAGACCTTCTTACACCGTTCTGTCTTTGTCATCCTGCTCAGGTTTGTTCTATTTATGTTAAGCTCCTTTAGACACCTATTGCATTCTTTTACCCATTTATTATTATTCTCCTCTAATCCTTCTTCAATTATTTCATATAGCATTCTATTTCCATCACCATTCATTATGCCTTGTAAGTATTGTAGTCTTGATCTCATTAGCTTTGATTCTAACAGGGATGCTCCTACTTCTCCTCGAAGACAGCTAATTGGGGTTCCTTTAGATCCTCCCAATATAATCCTATAAACAGAATTTTCTATTCGTTGTAGTTTTTTTCTTTCTTCTTTGTTGTACTCCAGAACACTAGCTGCATATAGGATTCCAGGTAGAGCTAAACTTTTCCAGAATGTTTTCCCAATTAACATCTTATTACATCTCCTTGCTGTTACTGAGTGTGTGAGATTTGCTAACCTTTGTGCTTTATTTATCATCTTTTCTTTGTGTACCTTAGAGCAGTCTCTTTTATTTGTGATTGTTACTCCCAAATATTTGATTGATTCTACTACGTCAATATCCTCGATGCTGCTTGGTTGTTCTTTCATATTGAATATCATAAATTTACTTTTCAACTTATTTATTTCCAGGCCACACTCTTTTCCTGTTTTAACTGTCTTCGTGGTGCGATGTATAAGGTGTTGATTTTCGGTGTGAGCATTCTGGGTTCGAGTCCACGGACTGCCACATGTGTTTGTAAAATTTCATTAATCGATTTTAGGAGTATGGTTGGTTGTTGGAAGGAACATAATAATTTATAAGGTTTCTGATATTTGCCTTAGCCTCTGTCAGGAATTGGGAGAATTACAAGCCATCATCAGCAAAGAAAAGAGTATTAAATCTAATTTTCTCATTTCTGAATCCTAGGCCTGTACTTTCTAATTGTTGAATTATTTTTAATGTAACAAGTTTAAATAAGATAGTTGACGCTGTACATCCTTGTCTTATTCCGCTTGTTATTTCTATTTCCTTTTGTATATTTTTACTTAATTTGATTGTTGTCTTGTCCCCAACATATATTTCTTCTATTTTGTGTATTATATGTTCATGTGTTCGTAGTGATTTTAATGTTTCTATGATGTTTTCTCTTTTTATAGAGTCATAGGCTTTTTGGAAGTCTATTGCCGCTATAATTAATGGGAGTTTTTCTTTATAACTCGACTCTACACAGTACTTTAAGATTAGCAGGTTATCCTCTATCCTTCTTCCTTGGGTGAAGCCTGCTTGCATTTCGCTGTCTAGATGGTTATCTTTGATTTGTTTTTCTATTTTGTTTTTTATTATTGACATAAATATTTTGTATGCTACATTTGTTAGGGAAATGGGACGAACATTATTTACGGTTGGTTTATTTGTTTTTGGGATCATTTTTTTTCTCGAGTTTTTCCATGTCCCTGGAACTTCTCCTTCAGATAAAATATTATTTAGACATTCTGTTAAATTTTGTAGACATATTTTGCTTTTTGTTATTGATTTGAAACATTCTGGTTTAATTCCGTCTGGCCCTGCTGCTTTCTTGTTCTTTAGCTTATTCAAGGTTTCTTCCACTTCTTTGTCTGTTATCTGTGGGGCTTGCATTGGTTGTATGTTTCTAAAAATATTCATAGTCAAGCCAATTTGTTCAATTAGTTCGTTTGGGAAGTTAAGTTTGTGTTCTAGTTCTGTGCCAGTACTCTTGTGTGTTTGCTCGTTCTTATCACTTACATATTTTTGTCTCTCATTTTCATTCCACTCCTCTTGTACTGTATCTGGATACTTTTGATAAATTCCTTTCCAAAATGTCTCCAAATCTTCGGCTGCTGCTTCACTTGTTAATTGTTTTCCTTCTGCATCATATATAAGTAGGTCATCCTCTTTCTGCTCTTCTTTCCCTTCAACTTGTTTATATTGTCCCATAATTTTCTATTTATATCTGCACTTTCTTTTATTTCCTTGGTCACCTTCCTCTCATGTTCTGTTATTGCTTCTTTGATCAGTTTCTGCGTTTTCTGTTTTTGTTCTATGTATTTGTTCCAAAGATTTTGTTTTTCACCTTCATCTTGAGTATTTCTTTGTTTCCTGTTTATCCCCTGTCTTATGTTTATCTCTTTTCTAATTTCACTGCTTATCCAAGGTTGTTCCTTTTTCCCTGATTTGTTTCCTGTCTTCCTTCTATATACTTTCAATAGCACTTCATCTGCTTTCTTTTTCATCATATTTTCAAATTCTTCAAATGATTGGTGGAGCTAAATACGGTGAGACTCGAAAGCGGCACAATTTTAATTACGTATTTTCATAAAAATATATATAGGTTTGTATCACAAAGCTCAAATACATACATCATATTTGGATATACTTCGAATGAGGAATCTCTGTGTTTAATAAGATAAGCTTTATGTGTACGATTACATCCAATAGTGAAGAATATACGAAATATTCAAAGACACGAAAGCGATAAATATGTAAGTCAGTGTTGCCAATACAGCTATATTAACGCTACATCTTAAAACGCTACATACTTCAATTTAGCTACCATTTTCCCATAACTCCCAGGGATACTCTATAAATATCTAGAACCATTATACATTGTAAAACATGCAAAACAAACCAACAAAAAACATTCCAGAGTTGTGGCATCATTCTAAAGATGGTTTGCATTTATTCAATATCGAGACGATATTCTAGCGGCTTTTGAGAACGGATCTAGCGATACAGTCACTCCCTCTCTCGCTAACTACACACGCAAAGGGACTCAAACCCAGACTTGTTACATAGTCTATATTTCAGCTACACTTGTCCAACTAGTTATATTAAGTTATGGCAGTGAGTTATGTGTAGGATGGAGTAGGATTGAAAGCCTAAATCATAATTATTATGGGCAGATAAGGTTTATGTCAGCATAAAGTTTGTAATAGCAGGGTCAAGGCAAGGAAAGGAGCATTAGGAAAGGATTGTCCTCTTCAATGGGCTTTAGGTGTATTTTCCCGACACCCAGCGCAGCCAAGCAGCTCATAGGTATAAACACAATCTGCCAGGCATTAACTGAAAGGGGAGGAGGCGTTTTATTCTTTAGAATTCCTTATTATTCGTACATTCACACACTGTATACATGCAAGTGGTCTTCAGAGTATCATCTTAGTTTGTATAAACAATATCAAGAGGGAAACAAATGGCTTGATCAACATGTTATCACCTATTGGCCTCTAGAGGCGCCACCGTCGCTGTAGAACAGATTTATTACATTGAGTGGGCTCTCCTCTTTTACACTACCAGATCCCTTGGTGAAGGCTGTCACACGGGCAATTGTCAAATTCTGAAGGTCCATATCATTGTTATTAAACAGAGTATTTGGCAAAGGGAGGAATTGTTAAAAACCTTAGCCAATACTCTGCTATTCACCAAAAATAAATTTGAATTATCATTATTATTTGGTAGGGTAGATATGTATAGGTAGGTTGGCTAAATAATTGGTGGGATTCGTAGTGACTCAAACTGTTATGAGAGAGTTAAATACAAAAATAATAATATATCTGAATAATAAATCGACTATGTTATTAACACTCAACGAGCGGCCTAGGCGGTATATTTGACTGTGCCGCCCAGCGTTTTTTTTTTACCATAAATGGCGTTGTTTCCGTGCTTTTTTTCATGCATAAACAAGAGCCAGAGCGTAATACAAGTATGTATCCGTGAAAGGGCGATAATTGAGCTTTCCAATGACACCAGAACCATCCTTCTACGATCACTGGTTGTCTTGCAACAATCGTGCAACCGAAGGGCAAAATTGCTAAAATATGGTAATTTCGTTACATAATTACGTGTGTAGCGAGTGAGAGAGGGTGGAGTAGTGTGGAGTACATGTCAGTGGGCCCACGACGGTCGTGGCGAGCGGTCATGAGGCAACCTACGCTCCTCCCACCGCTCGGCTCTCTCTCAGAGCCAATATTGCGCCAAAATTGCACACAGACTTAAGTCGGGCCCCGCCACATTGTCCAGCTTTTTAGATACGGACTTAAGTCGAGCCCCGATAGACAAGGGTTAAGCAAAACTGGGGGATGCGTGGAAGCCTAAAGACTGTAGACGGTAAACTTTGTGTGGGTAGCGAATACGGTTTTAAAGTCATTTAAGAATAGACAGTTTTCAATGCTGCGGCCAAACTATTCCACCCAATTATATTCTTTGGTATCAAAATGTTCGGAATCGCGAGCCTCACCCAACTACGCAAACATGGCTTTGATCATCGGCGTAGTTTTCAAGATGTGGAATTCGAGGTTTTTTCAAGATTGCCGGAAAAAACCCCACGTGCAAAAGCAAAACCTTCTCTATAACATTTGCGGAGCATTAGTAGTGGAGTCCATATGCCAAAGCCCAATCATTTCATATGAGTGGGAGATACGGTATTTAGGCGTAAATGTTTTCGGGAAATCAGCTGCCACGGACCTGTTTGGCCACCATGCAGGATGTTTAACATATCAAAAGTTGCCCAATACAAAAACGCACCTCTTGTGAAAGTTTGATCCCAATCCAAAACGCGGTTCTGGAGTTATTGCGTCAAAACCGGCGTGTAAGAAGAATTTGGATGAATAACCGGGTTTAATGATTACAATAGGGGTTCCCCGTAGGGGTCGAACCCCTAATAATAATAATAATAATAATAATTATAATGCAAATAATAAAAAGGTTTGTTATCGCATGTTATGTGAGGATATGCTAGGTTAAGGTTAGTCAGAAATAAGGTAGGTTAGGTTAGGTTAGGATCGTAAAGGTTAAGGTTAATCAAAAATGTGTTAAGTTAGGTTAACTTAGGCTTAGTTGAGACAAGTCAAAATAAGTTGTGTTAGCCTAGGTAAAGTTATGTGAGGATTGGCTTGGTTGAAGCTAGTCAAACTTAAGTTAGGTTAGCCTAGGTTAATTTTTGTGAGAATAAGCCATGTTTAGGCTAGTCTACGTTAAATTAAGTTAGCTTAACTGGTGCTATATTGTGTAATGTAAGGATAGGCTAGATTATAGCTGGTCAATGTTAAGCTAAGTTAGGTTAGGTTAGCTGATGTTAAGATATGTGAAGATAGGCTAGGATAAAAATGGTCAATGATAAGTTTTGCCGGTGTCACACGAGCGTTTGTTATGGCAATTTGTTCAGGCAATTGTGGTTTGGCATCTAAATTAAAGTTATGTATTATTTCAGCCTCTTAAAATCATATACATTCAGTCAAGTTGTCGATTCCAATGCAAAAATACAAAAATCTAATATGAATAGAAACAAAAAATTACTCATCGGAAATTAACGGAAAAAGTGGCTGGGCTAGGTTTTCTAGAGACGTATCCTTAATCCGTTCAGTACCGGTGACATCCTTTTGGTTGTATCCTGGCAATGATAATGCGATGTTGTTCAGCTTAGGAAGGATCTCTAGCAATAATAAGGCTTCAAACTCTCTCAACCAACCCTCTTAACTACCACAGATACTTCTTAAGCTGCATAATATCGTCTAAATATAGCTAGAATAATGTATAACCCACGTCGCTGGTACTCAAAGGGTTAATATGTGAGCGAAAAGGCGTGAGGGCGAAGGGACTGTACATTGTGTTGACCTTATCATTGTACTTTGACCTATGACCTTTGGGAAGCATTTATGACACCTGTGTATTGTGGTGTAAGGGTGTACTATAGTGGTGGTGTTGGGGTGTCAGTAGTACGGGGTGGTTATGGAAATTTGATGTGTACTGGTGTGTGTGTGGAAAGGAGGAGGGTTGGGAGAGGCTATGGAGATGAGAGAGAGAGAGAGAAACTAGGTGTACACAGCGCTATAAGAGATTCAGAGAGAGAGAGAGAGAGAGCGCGCGCGAGAGGGAGAGGTGGGGCTGGGGCTAAGTTAACTAGATTTATGCTATGCGTGCACAGGGGTATATGGGGAGAGAGAGTGAGAGTGAGAGACAGAGAGAGACTGGGTACACAACGTTATAAGAGATTCAGTGTGTGTGTGTGTGTGTGTGTGTGTGTGTGTGATAGTGAGAGTGAGAGAGAGAGAGAGAGAATAGCATAAAACTTGTGTGCGAGCAGTTATGAGATTATGTAGAACAGATTCTGGGAATTCATACTCAGTGCATATGTTGATATTTCCATGTGCTTGTTAAGGGGAGATGGGCCGGTTTTCTGGACCACTTTCTCCCTAATGTTTAGCCCCATTAATTTTCAGATGTTAAGATGTTTGCCCAATTAGTTAGTCAATTTTAAGACCTTTCGCCTCATTTCTTCGTCATTATTTAGACCTTTCGTGTTATTTAGGTGTCGATTTTTTCCCTGGTGAACGATAGTGAGCCTGTAATGTTGAAAGAATCGGCCTTCGGCCGGGACATTTTTCTACCGTAAAATTTACAAATTAATCTAGAAGGGGGATCTAATAGATTTTTTTTTTAATTTGATGGAGGTCTAGGGAGGAAACTAAAAAAAATATGAATACGTGCAAAAATAGCCCAAAAAGTGAACTATCCCCCCTAAAACGTACATGTGCAAGTCGAGGAGTGGGAGTAATATAATATACACAACTAGTGGAGGTTTACACACACCGAGCCGTGGCATAGTCAGTAGAGCGTCGGCTGCTGATCAAAGGGTCGGCGGATCGAGCCCTCACTGTCAAGATGTTATTGGTAGATGTTAAGACCAGGCAACTTGACCTAGCGATGATTGTGACAAACGCCTAATGTTCATGACCACCCCTTCTCGGGAATTACCGGAAAAAAGACACATACACACACTCATCCTGACACACACATACTGTATATACACCCAAACACATATGTATGTATATACACACACACACTCTGACACCTACACACCTACCCACGCACGCACACATACTCTCAAACAAGCACCCACCCATTTATATACAGTATATATATATATATATATATATATATATATATATATATATATATATATATATATATAGAGAGAGAGAGAGAGAGAGAGAGATAGAAAGAGACACACACATACACACCACGCTGGAGGCAATATCTCGGTGTGTTCTATTTGCATGACATTATTGCTTCTCGTTTTCTCTTCATTATCCATGAGTATACCTCTCGCTCTCTCTCTCTCTCATTCTCTCTCTCTCTCTCTCTCTCTCTCTCTCTCTCTCTCTCTCTCTCTCTCGTGAACGAGGATATCTTGTAATCTTATCTCAAGAAATAGTGTTGTCGGTATTGATCTTATGATGAGTAATATAGGCCATGTTGAACGTGGCCAAGCAAGTGATATCCTGTGTTCCATTAAAACTAAACTATTTCATCATTAAGAACTCGTGTATCAAAATGTATAATTGATTGCTGGCATCCACATTGTGAGGCGGTAAATGAAGGTTACTAAGTCAAATCAAGTCTCTCTTGCACTTCCAGCCAGGGTTCAGAGAATACATTCTTCTAGCATTGTTCTAAGAACGCGCGTGTGTTTATGTTAACACACACACACACACACACACACACATACACACAAACACCCACACACACTAGGTAACCGTCACTGTACTTGGAGTGATGGCTCTGGCGAGCAATTATTTGTAGTTTATCTCCTAGAAAAAATATATAAACTAGATAGATAAAAAAATAAATATATAAATAGGCCTATATAACATGAGAGAGTAGGGGGTCCAGAAACTACCCCCCTCCGCTTAAAAAATAAATCCTCAAAGTTGCCATGTATTAATTTTCCCGTCAGATATTAGAGCCACATATAACGAGAGTTGAAATATATAGAAAAGAAACGCACACACACACACACACACACACACAATATCTCTCTCTCTCTCAGAAACAACATAGCATACACAGACACTCACACACACACACACTCACTCACGCACCTAAAACATATATCTGCACGGATTCACAAATTGACAATTTTACACATCACACATTTTAAAAACAATAACACTTTGCATACAAACACTACCACAAATAAGCATACACTTATAAACATACACCCACACACACACACACAAACGCGCGCACACACACACACACACACACACAAACGCGCGCACACACACACACACACACACACGCATACATAAGTATATACATTCATGCACACTCACAAAAAAATACACACGCAAATTGGCACACTCATAAACAAACAAACGCAAATTCACACACTCACAAGCTCACACACACACACACACACACACACACATCGTAAATAATACAGAGCTCAACACATACACACACAAACACACACACACACACACACACACCTCCCCGTGGCTAACTGATAGCGCGTCTGGCTCACAACCAGAGGTACTGGGTTCGAGACCCGGGCGGGGAAGAGACATTTGGGCAAGTCTCCTGACGGTGTAGTCTCTGTTCACCTAGCAGTATAAATAGGAACCTGGTATAAGTGGACGAAGTTGTGACGTCCCATCTGGGGTTGGTGATCGGTTACAAGGTGAGATGGGTATCGTACTGGTCAACCTAAGCTACTGGTCAACCTAAGCCTTCGGGTGAGACTGGTACCGTAGTGAGAATGGTACCGTACTGATTAACCCTAAGCCTTCGTTTCCAGATGTCGCCAATTGGCTAAAATACAGACTACACAAACATCCACAGCCATTCCAAAGATACATAAACACTTAACAAGCATTTCCGCAATACATTCCCAGTTAAGGAGGCGCGATAATAATGAGCTTAGCTCGCATTGCGTGACTTCCCCTTGACGAACAACCAAGTGAATAACACAAACACTAATCAACGTTTTGTTGAATTATGTGTTGTGGAAATAAGTTGGGTACAGAAAAATGAACTTAATCAATTATGTTTATCATTGTAACAAGTCAAGATTTGTTTTCCAGTGTTGTGACCTTAGTAACGCGGAATAATGACATATACGTAAATAATAATAATAATAATAATTATAAAGATAATACTAGCTAGGGCAATATATATATATATATATATATATATATATATATATATATATATATATATATATATATAAATATATATATATAGATATATATATATATATATACTATATATTATATTATATATGACTATATATATATATATATATATATATTTATATTATTATTGTAATTATTATTATTATTATAAGTAGTAGTAGTAGTAGTAGTAGTAGTAGTAGTAGTAGTAGTAGTAGTAGTAGTAGTAGCAGTAGTAGTAATAGTACCTCGTAATGGTATAACCAACCATATAATATTGCAATCTAATTACTGTACAAATAATTTCAAATTAATGACACTAAATCATTATAAATAAAAGTCGAAGGTCTTCCTGAAGTCTTAATAATGTTTGTAATACTTGCAAAGAACTTTAGGGCCTCGACAACTTACAAGGTTCAATTTTATACTTTTTGCTTAATTTGGGGCTGGAGTCAATAAGCTGCTTGGCCACCCTGGGGATTAGTACAGGGAATGATGAAGTGGGAGGGAAGGAATAAAAGTGGGAAGAGGAAGGTGGGAATAAACACATGTGTGGGGGTAAAGAAGGAAGGAGAAAAGGTGATGGTGATCATGATAATGCAGAATATTAATGATGATAATGATAATAATGATGATAATAATAATAATAACAACAACAATAACAGTAATAATAATAATAATAATTAAAGTTGCAAGCAACGTTGTCCGGGGTTCGACGGTTATGCAAGCAGGGTATTGTGTTTGATACAAATGCTGTGTCACAGATATCAAAAGATCATTTAACTTATCGGGCATGGAGAAACTACAGAAGGAGCAGATTGTGCAAACAAACAAGAGCGAGAGAGGTAGACATTGGCTGTAAAACGGATCTGCCTCTATCCATTTAGTAACAGAGTTGTAGATATGTGGAATAGGCTACCGAATGCTATAATGGGATTAAGAACAATAGAGCTTCAACTTGAAATTAGATAGAACGAGAGGGGTTGGGTGTGAAAGGGATCTGCCATGTGTAGGTCAATCGGCTCTGGAGACTCCCAGTTCCTTATTTTTTTATTTTCTCATTTGTGAAGGAGAGAGGGAGTATGGCGAGAGAATAGGATGTCGTAAACGTAAGGAAGATAGCGATAAACATGAGAGAGAGAGAGAGCATGGGATGGGTTGGGTGTGAAAGGGATCTGACATGTGTGGGCCAATCGACTCTCTGCAGACTCCGGTTTTCTTATGTTCTCATTTGTGATAGAGAGAGAGAGACTAGGATGTCATAAATGTAAGGAAGACAGAGATAAATGAGAGAGTTTTTATGAGATGGGTTGGGTGTGAAAAGGATCTGTCTTGTGTGGGCCAATTGGCTCTCTACAGACTCCCATTTTCTTATGTTCCTATTTCTTACAATTGTGTTTTGGTTGCAGGTATATGATAACATGGGTGTATAGTAAGTAGTGTAAATAACAGGTAAAGTTTATGAGATGGGTTGAGTGTGAAAGGGACCTGCCTTATGTGGGCCACTTGACTCTCTGCAGACTCCCATTTTCATCTTGGTTGCATGTGTAAGGGATCTGCCTCATTTGTACCGGTGTGCAAACAAACAAGAGCGAGAGAAAGAGATTGGCTGTGTAAGGGAGCTGCCTCTATTCGCTTGGTAAAAGAGTTGTAGAGATGTGGAATAGGCTACCAAGTGCTATAGTGGGATCAATTACAATAGAGCTTCAACATAAAATTTGATAAGACGAGATGGATTGGGTGTGAAAGGAATCTGCCATGTGTGGGCCAACCCGCTCTCTGCAAACTCCCATTTTCATCTTGGTAGCATGTGTAAGGATCTGCCTCCTTTGTACCAGTGTGCAAATAAGAGAGAGAGATTGGCTGTGTAAGGGATCTGCCTCTCTCGTAACAGAGTCGTAGATATGTGAAGTAGGCTACCTAGTGCTATAGTGGGATCAAGAACAATAGAGAATTTAAAGATAAAATCAGATAGTCATATGGATGAAATGGGTTGTATGTGAACGGGATCTGCCTTTTGTGGGCCACTTGTCTCTCTGCAGATTCCCATGTTCATCTTGTAAGGGATCTGCCTCATTTGTACCGGTGTGCAAACAAACGAGCGACAGAGAGAGACTGGGTGTGTAAGGGATCTGCCTCTATTCGTTTAGTAACAGAGTTGTAGGCTAGATATGTGGAATAGGCTACCGAGTCTTATAGCCAATCGGCTCTCTGCAGACTCCTGTTTACTTATGTTCTCATTTGTGTGAGAGAGAGCGAGGCTCCCTATTTCCTGTTCTCATGCACTAGTACAGTATGTCGTAATTGTAAGGAAGCCAGCGATAAATAAGAGAGAGAGAGAGAGAGAGAGAGAGAGAGATATATCAACACTCAAACAAGCACAAACATAGCTACACAAGACCATCACACAAGCACACACACGCCTATCTAGCGACGAACTGTCCTGTTTACATAATCATACACACTCCCCCCCATCCCCATTCCATCACTTCGTATGAACGATATTATTTCTGTCTTTTTTACTGTGTATGGATTAAGTTATTGGTGTTCACTCTTGACATATATGTCCTGCTACTTCTTATACATATAATAGCATGAAAGTGATCAATACGCGCATATGAAGCTATGTATCTCGTATATCGGGGTTCTCTTCCCTTCCATCGGTCCACCCCTTATACCTCCCTCCCTATCCCATATGTGTAAACATTTTATTTTAGCTTTCCGAAGGTAAATACGTACTTCCGATAAATATCTAGCCTTGTATTTAAATCATGAATCCTGTTTAATGTCATTATTTAATAGAAACATGTGTAAGGGTTACATTTATACACAGGATAAGATAAGCAAATACAAAGCTCAGCAGAGCATAATCATTTGTGATGAGAGGGTAGTCGTAGGCAGTGTTGCCAGTTGTACCGCTACATATTACCGCTAGATGTAGAGCTATATTTACTTCAGTTTAGTAGCCATTTTTTCATATCTAGAGACATTTACTCGGGATAATTTGAAAATTTCAGACATTCTAGTCATATTACATTGTAAAATGTGCAAAACAAACAAATCAAAACTCTTTAGGAATTGCAGCATTGTTTGACTATGTAGCAACGTGCTAGCGACTTTTGAGAAAGGATCTAGCGGTGTTTTGGGGTAACACTTAGGCAGTGTTGCCAGTTGTATCGCTACATATTACCGCTAGATGTAGAGCTATTTACTTCAATTTAGAAGCCATTTTTTCATATCTAGAGAGATTTACTAGGGATAATTTAAAAATTTCAGACATTCTAGTCATATTACATTGTAAAATTTGCAAAACAAACAAACCAAAACTCTTTAGAAATTGCAGCATTATTCTAACATTGTTTGACTATGTAGCAACATGCTAGCGACTTTTGAGAAAGGATCTAGCGGTATTTTGTGGAGACATACTGGGAGGGTGGGAGGGAGGTGGTGGTTGCAGTGTTGCCAGTTGTAAAGCTACATATTACGCTAAATGTAGAGCTATTTACTTCAATCTAGCAGCCATTTCTTTTATATCTAGAGACATTTACTAGGGATAATTTGAAAATTTCAGACATTCTAGTCATACTACATTGTAAAATTTGCAAAACAAACAAACCAAAACTCTTTAGAAATTGCAGCATTATCCTAACATTGTTTGGCTATGTAGCAACATGCTAACGACTTTTGAGAAAGGATCTAGCGGCAATTGCCAAAACTTTAAAGGTCCATATCATTGTTATTAAATTAAGCATTTGGCAAAGGGAGGAATTGTTAAAAACCTTAGTCAATACTCTGTCATTCACCAAAAATAAATTTGAATTTATCATTATTATTTGGTAGGGTAGGTATGTATAGGTAGGGTGGCTAAATAATTGCTGGAATTCGTAGGGACTCGAACGGTTTTGAGAGATTTAAATAAAAAACAAATGATAGATCTGAATAATAAAGAGATTATGTTATTAAGCAAAACTGGGGGATGCGTGGAAGCCTATAGACTGTAGACAGTAAACTTTGTGTGGGTAGCGAATTCGGTTTTAAAGTAATTTAAGAATAAGACAGTTTTCAATGCTGCGGCCAAACTATTCCACCCATTTATATTTTTTTGGTATCAAAACGTTCGGAATCACGAGCCTCACCCAACTACGCAAGCATGGCTCTGATCATCGGTGGTTTTCAAGATGTGGAATTTTATGTGGAATTCGAGGTTTTTTCAAGATTGCCGGAAAAAAACCCACGTGCAAAAGCAAAACCTTCTCTATAAAATTTGCGGAGCATTAGTAGAGGAGTGCGTATGCCAAAGCCCAGTCGTTTCCTGTGAGTGGGAGAGACGGTATTTAGGCGTCAAGGTTTTCGGGAAATCGGCTGCCATGGGCCTGTTTGGCCGCCATGCTGGATGTTTAGCATATCGAAAGTTGCCCAATACAAAAATGCACCTCTTGTGAAAGTTTGATCCCGATCCAAAGAGCAGTTCTGGAGTTATTGCGTCAAAACCGGCGCGTAAGAAGAATTTGGATGAAATCCCAGGTTTAATGATTACAATAGGGGTTCCCCGTAGGGGACGAACCCCTAATAATAAGAAGAAGAAGATAGAACAAATAATTAGTATTACGATACTACTACTACTACTACTACTACTACTACTACTAAATATAAAAATAATAATAAGAACAATTATGAGAGAGAGAGAGAGAGTGAAAGAGTAAATGGCAGTAAATACATTAATCTGGGACTGTAGGAATACATTGTAAGCATTGAACGCTTTATGCCTTTGAGGATTATGACGCCTTTTATCAGTTTGTTCTGGCTATTATTAGACGATTGTATTTAGATTAGGAAGGGTATATGCAAGCCAGAGGGTTAATTGAGATAGTCTTTACCCTTTTGATGCCCAAAGGTCCTCCCTAAGTTGTAAAAAATCGTCTAATGATAGCCAGAATAAACTGTCAAAACGCATCATAATCATATATTCCAATCATTATAGGTAGGCCAGAAAGCGAAAG
This sequence comes from Paralithodes platypus, assembly GCA_032716605.1. Classification (NCBI taxonomy): domain Eukaryota; kingdom Metazoa; phylum Arthropoda; class Malacostraca; order Decapoda; family Lithodidae; genus Paralithodes; species Paralithodes platypus. The sequence goes on from CM064547.1 coordinate 42,921,885, forward strand.
CTCTAACCTCTGTAACTCGAAAGGGGCTGGAGCAAACGAGCTGTAAATGTCCACACCTATTCTCCGGCTGACTTTTCCTAGATGGTAGAAATATTAGCTTTTATTGTCCTAGTCCTTTTATAGTTGCAGAGTTTGACGCTCACCGCTTCCCCCAGAACCACATGGCTTACTCGCTAGGACTCGCCAGGGCAGATAATGTAGCTACAGTCTACCTATCATTGTGTACTTTCCTTCTCGAGAAAGCTTGTGTTGCAGACAGTTCAGAACTGTTCTTTGTTTTCGTCTGTCACAATCCTTTCTATTTTATTTAGTCAATTGAAAGTATTGTGTTAAGTAGTTGAATGATGGGAAGGCCAGCGGGAGAGAGAGAGAGAGAGAGAGACCAGGGGGTGTGACTTGGTGGTGAGTGTGGCGCGTGGCCGGCCCCCTTACATAGGCCTCGCGGGATTCGTTGCCTCCTGCCTAACACGGCCTACTAGGCGGCTGCTTACTGGGCGACTGTCGCGCGCCCTTGTGCCATTCCTGCGAACTGGGACTCCAGCCATGCGGTCCCTGGAATATCCTGGTCAGATCCTTCCCAGACAGCATACTCTAAGCATCTCCCATGAACTGTTCCACACTCTTGTCTTAGAATCTTTCTCTCCTACTGCCTCTATCATTTCCACTACTTCCTCACCTGTTATTAATATCAATCCCCCTCTGGTTCCCTGCATCCACACATTGAATTGGTGGCCAGACTGTATTATATGCTGGATCTCACATTTCTTATGTACCAGGCTAAGGTTGAAGATAGTCATTGTCTTTTTGGGAGATTGTATTGCTCGGACTGTCTCCATCAATCACTAATGTTTCTACAGGGTTAAATAATGCTAGACTAGGTATCAGCTACCTTGCTGTTGGTGTTTTCACTGTGTGTAGGCTACTTTTGAGCTGCACGACACTACGGATTCTGTGGGTTACCTGGGTGAATCTTTTGTCTGTGTACCTTGGAGTTTAGACTGTGTAGTGCGTGAGGGCTGCTTGCCTAATCCACCCAACACTGTTCTAACTCTATTTGCTTTTACTTTTGAGGGTCGCCAGGAGGATACTCGATACTTGTGATCGAGAATCCTCAAGAGAGCACCCCTTCATATTAACGTAATCAGGCCGCACAGACCCAAGGTCCACACTAGGCTAGGAGCTGCCTTGCTCCACCAGAATTCTGTACCTTTTCGCATCCCAGCTAGACTTTATTAACCCGTGTAGACATTAGCTGGATTAGATCATATACTCTTTTATGCATACCCATTATTTCTACACAAGCATTTTGAGGTCTAGGTTGCTGTAGAGAGACACAACCAGCATAGACCGGTTTTGTTAATAGGAGTACTATTTTTTCGTGGCGAGCATTATTACTGTTGCACCGCTTATAATATTCTTGTGTCCAATAACATTATAGGTCCAGCCTTTTTGTGTATTTAGCCTACACGTGCATTGTCCTGCCTCCTGCTATTTTGTGGTTCCATTTCCGATACGTTCTTCTTAGTAGCATCCGACATTATTCAGAAGATTCCTTGTTCGGTGCTTGAGGACTTTACAACACTTTCTTTCATAAAGGAGTGACAGATATAATTGATTAAAGTAACGTTAAGTAAACCTTCTTCTTGTTTGGATTAGATCACTCTTGTAATTTAATTAAGTTAACTATCTTTTCCTTGTGTACCATAACTAAGCAACCATATGTTATAGGTAATAGGCTGTTTCAGAGAACATCAGCCTATAGTAGAAGCACATAGATACTGAGAGTTAAGATACCCCGCTATCGCAGATATAACTCTGGAGGGTATATGTGTTCTTTGTTCGACGGGATTACATATCAGGGGTTGGATCTAGCATTTCCGTTGTTGCATTTATGCCAGTCTAGTCCAATGTATAAGAGCCACTGATTTATACGAGACCCGATCGTAACAAATGGCGACCTAGCTCAGGATTTGGTGAACTGAGATATAATTGCAGGTTATTGTGCAGATTTTTCTCACAGTTTAGGCAGTGAACATTTGTTGATTTTGTGGAATATTTTTTGAGGACATGCAAGAATTATTTTTTTAGCAAAGTAATATAGCACTTAAGCGGTCTCCGAGAATTTTTTATTGTGAATATTGTGGTATAAGAGTTTGGGGTACTTCTTTTTGTGTATCAAAGTGAAAAATCTTCAGTGAGCATCATGTCTTATAGCGGATCAGTGCAGGATGAGGACACAGTACGTGATGTAGAAGCTGAGGAGCAGCAGCATGGGCAGGTTGTTAACTTGGTGAACAGTGAGGAGGATGCAAGGAATTTTTTACAATGGCCTGTTACTTCCAACCGGTTGGTGGGTATAAATCGGTACCGTCTCCAGTGCTTACCCGCAGCTATCGGTCATGTATGTACTAGTGGCATGACCAAGGATGACCTGATGACGTGTGTACTGGGTTGGGTGACTGGTGTACGAGGTAGGGTGAGTGCTCAGAGCCCTTTGGCCGAGCCTCCCCTTCACTCGACTCCCAATCCTCCTATTGGAGTACCGACCCTGAGCACGCTTCCGCAGGTGGGTAGTACTGGCAGGGTGGTTTGCCCCTGGGGGGATCACCGGGTATTTCTAACATCATTGCATCTCCTCCTCCTCAAGGTTTGACTCCGGAGATGCTCTTTCAGCTCGAGCTAGCTAAGATGGAAGAAAGAAAAGAGCTAGCTAAGATAGAAGAGAGAAAAGAGCTAGCTAAGATAGAAGAGAAAAAAGAGCTAGCTAAGATAGAAGAGAGAAATGAGCTAGCTAAGATAGAAGAGAGAAAAGAGCTGGCTAGGATGCAGCAACAGACGAGGGAAGCTGAGCTTAGGACTGAACTAGAATCTACAAGATACTGTGCCGACATGGATTTAGAGAAGTCTCGTGTTGAGACGACGGGACAGCGACTCGGTACTGGAGACCGTGCGCATGATCAGTCTCTGTCGCACCTTCTCAAACTGGTCCCTGTATTTGACGAGTCTGGTGTCACAGAGTTTTTCAATAGATTTGAGAAGAAGTGCCGGGAGCATCAGTGGCCTGAAGTTAAGTGGGCGGCCCTTGTGTCCTCTAGACTCGTAGGTAAGGGGCTCAAGGCTTATGATGCACTGCCTTTGGAGTCCTGCGTTGTTTATGAGGAGCTCAAGGAGGCTGTCCTGCGGGCATATGAGCTACAACCCGAGACATATAGGTTAAAGTTCCGGGGTGTGACTAAGGGGCGAGACAGTACCTTCTTGGAGCACGCCTGGGACCTGTCCGACGCTATGGAAAACTGGCTCAGATCAGAGAAGACAACTACGTTTGATGAGATGAAACAGTTGATGCTTCTAGAGCAGTTTTATAAGTGTACGGGCGGCGACTTGACTTTAAACCTTAAAGGTTGGGGCTCATGGGTTGAGATAAACATGGAATGATAATCGTCAAGCTGTATATAATTATCTTGCAAAATGCAATGGCACTGAAATAATGATTAACCCTTAAAAAGCGGCTCACCACTTAAGTCGAGTTAAATAAAGCTGGACTATGTGGCGGCGCTCGACATAACTCGAGTGGCAATTTCAGCACGTAATGTGGCTGAGAGAGAGAGACAAGTGGTGGCAGGAGACTAGCGAGCGTATGACTGCTCCAGACCACCGCGGCGAACCTACTGACACAAATCTCAGCTCCCTCCTCCCTCTCTCACTCGCTACATACTCAATTATGTACCGAAAGTACCGAATTACCTGCTTTTTGCACTCGCGTTGCACGGTTATTGCAAGAAAACTATCCATCATACAAGGATCGTTATGGTGTCATTCAAAAGCTCTGTTTATGCCCTTTCAGGGATAGATACTTGTTTTACATTCTGGGTCTTATTTAGGCATGAAAATGATCACGTAAACAGCCCTATTTTGGCTAAAAACACCCCGCTGGGCGGTACACATAAATAAACCGCATAGGCCGCTCGTAAGGTGTTAAGAATGGTATAAAGGATTTTGTGGATCGTCTATATCGGGCCTGTGACGTTACAAGAGTGTAAGTCCACCATCCAGTCTAGGCTAAGGATACTGGTGTGACGTCACTATGACGTCACAGGCCCGGTATAAACGATCCGCAAAATCCTTTATATCATTGTTAATAATTATTTCAGTGACATTGCATTTTACAAGATAATTATATGCAGGTTGGCGATTATTTTTCCATGTTTACCTCAACCCATGAGCCCCCACCTTTAAAGAGAAGAACCCAAGAACTCTCGTAGAAGCAGCAGAGATGGCTGATCGTCGGTTGTCACTAATTCGGGGGCGCGGCTCTGCACAAAGAAACGATGTAGGCGTTAAGGAGCGTTACCCTCCCCCTCCCCGGAATATGGACACACATAAATTTAAAAGCAATGACACCAAGACTGATCACAAACCTAGCACTGCCCCGTTTAAGATGGGTCAGGGGACTTTTACACCTCAGTATAAGTCCAAGGGGAAATTTGAGTGTTATCAGTGTCACAAAGAGGGGCACATGGCAAAAGCTTGTCCGAGCAGACCTCCCACGGCGGCTGTGTCATTGGCTCGCAGCATTTGGGTGTTCCAGAAGTCTTCTGTGTTTGCTGGAGGCATAAGATCAGAGGATGGAGCACCGCCAGTGAAGAAGGATCCGGAAAGCTCGAACCCTGTCCGCGATGCCTATTGCGACCATAGAGGGCATGGCTGCGTGAAGTGGGGGGGCAAGAAGCACGGGGTACAGCTTTTGCGTGACACAGGTGCCTCTCAGACACTCTTGAAGAATTTCACTGGTATACCCATAAACGCGGCGCGGGTAGTTGTGGTGCAGGGAGTTAATGCAACTAGGTCATACCCGCTTGTTAGAATGGAGCTTGAAGTTGACGGTGTGACTCGCGAACTGGATGTGGGAATCGTGGAGAAATTGCCTGTTGGGGGCGTCGACCTCCTTCTCGGCAATGACTTTGCGGTGCCTGCTTCTAAGGTTTCACCCTTAGTCGTTGCCGAGGAGCCGGCCGACGTGAGTAGGGAGGAACAGGAATGGGTTGAGAAGTGTCAGGTGCAACCAATGGCGTGTGTTGTAACCAGATCTCTCGCATCCAGGGAGTCACAGCCTAACCAACAGTCTTCAAATAAGCGGAGGAACGGTCGCGAGAAGGTGCTGAAAGCTGATACGGTGGAGAGTCTAGTACCAGCAGCGCTTCTCGGGGGCTCGGTATTAGCACCGTTATTAGAGTCTGGAGAAGCACCACCACCTGTCACTGAGAGTGTAGAGGCAGGGCTTAAAGAGACTCAGAGGCAGCAACGGTATACACGGAGAGAGCAACGGGATGCAAAGTTCGATGTTGGGGGAGGGCATGAGTTGTTTCACAAACACTTAGACAGGCTAGCTCCCTCAGATATTCGCAAATTGCAGCTAGAAGACCCGGAGGTTCTAAAGTGTAGTGACGGTGCTGTCGAACTTGAGAGTAGAGAACGAATGATGCGTAGTCTGGAGTTGGCTGGCCGCAATCTGGTAGGCTCTCAGGCCCTCATGAAGGACAGGTACGACCACAAGGTGAAACTCAGCTAGTTTCACGTGGGTCAGGAGGTGTTGATACTACTCCCTCTTGTAGGTCACCCCTTATCCGCAAAGTACGCTGGTCCTTATAGGGTAGCAGAGAAGCTCTCGGACTTAGATTACCTGGTGGCCACTCCAGACAGGCGTAAGAGGAATCAGTTCTGTCATGTCAACCTGATGAAGGAGTATGTGAGGCGCCCACCTGAGCCTCTCACTGTCCCCGTGATGACTTTCAGCAGTCAAGGTGGAGAAGGAGAACGGGACAGTCATGCGCAGGTGGATGACAACTGGGATTATCATGTTTCTGCAGATCAGTGGGCGGGAAACACGAGACAGGCGGCTCATGAGGCTTTGCAACACCTACCTGAGCAACAGCGTGTGGCTGTCGAGCGCCTATTTTGTTTATACCCTACTGTATTTGCAGAACACCCAGGCCTCACTACTCAAGAGGTGCACGACGTTGACGTCGGAGACCACCTACCCTTCAAATCAGTGCCCTATAGGGTGCCCCCTATTAAACTTCCGGCCCTCCGGGCGGAGTTGGAGTATATGTTGCAACAGGGACTGATCGAGAAGGGGGCGGTAAAGTGGACATCTCCCGTAACGCTGCAACCTAAGCCGGATGGCAAGGTGCGCTTCTGTGTTGATTACCGCAGGCTAAACGGCTTGACTCCCACCAACCCATATCCTCTTCCCCGGGTCGATGACTGTGTAGACAAGATTGGCAGGGCCAAGTTCTTGACCAAGGTGGATCTGGTAAAAGGTTACTGGCAGGTGCCTTTGTCTGAACGGGTGAAAGAGGTGTGTGGTTTTGTGGTGGATGGTGCTACATATCGTTGTAATGTCATGCCGTACGGTCTAAAGAACGCACCAGCGACCTTCCAAAGCTTGATGAACGAGTTAGTGGCTGACATTCCGAACTGTACCGTGTACCTGTACGACGTCATTATCTACGATGACGATTTCAAGAGCCACTGTGAACATGTAGAATCCCTATTTAAGAAATTAAGCTAGGCAAACTTGGTGGTCAACCTGGGAAAGTGTGATTTTGTGCGGGCTACCGTGCAGTATCTGTGGTTCATGGTGGGTTTGGGCCAGGTATGCCCCCCACAGAACAAGATATTGGCTATTAACCACTTCCCCAGGCCGTCCACCAAGAAGCAGATCATGAGGTTTTTGGGCATGATTGGTTACTACCGCCGCTTTATAAAGGGCTATTCTACTGTGCTGGCTCCTCTGACGGACCTATTGGCCAAAGATAGAAAGTTTAAGTGGGCGCCTGAGTGTGAGAGGGCTTTTTTGCTAGTAAAACACCTGTTGTGTACTCACCCAATCCTCAGGGCCCCTGACTTTAGCCGACCATTCCAGCTGGCAGCTGATGCCAGTGGTGTGGGGGCTGGTGCCGTTCTGATGCAATCAGACGAAGATGGGCTGGAGCACCCAGTCAGTTTCTTCTCAAAAAAGTTCAACTCGGCGCAGAAGAACTATTCAGTAGTTGAGAAGGAACTGCTGGCGATTGTGCTAGCGCTCAGGCACTTTGAGGTGTATGTTCCAGCCTGTGGACCAGTTGTGGTGATCTACACCGACCATCACCCCCTCAAGTTCCTGAATCAATTCCATAACCGGAATATGAGGCTGACCAGGTGGTCATTAATGTTGCAGGAATACAACCTAGACATACGCCATATTGCCGGTTCTGAGAATGTGATTGCAGATTGCTTATGGAGGGTGGAAGACCCGGGGTAGATCATCACAAGGGTAGCCTCCTACTTTGGTTTGATTAGTATGTTTACGTCTGGTGCTTGTTGGCTCGCGTGGGTAGCCCAGCGTATTGGGTCGTAAAGTAGGAGTTGCTGTGTTGGTATAGAAGAAAAAACTAGGCTGCGCCTGTAGTGCAGCCGCCATAAACATTAAAAATATAAAAATCCTATAAAAACTCTTTCTTTGATAGTTAAAATTTTGTAAAGTATGTTATAGCAGAAATTCTGAGTTGTACTCCTCTCAGAAGGCTGGGCTAGTGAAGCTCGCTCTTATGAGCATAACTATGTAATTTAATCTATTTTGTTGGGAGGGGTTGTTCATTTTTATAATGTGTTATTTTGAAGATAACTGTGCTTTACATTTCATTGTCGCTGGGTGACTAGGAGTGGCGAATTTTGTATGGGTTCTGCGTGTCAGATTTAGAGCTCATAGTTGGAGCCTCTTAAAAATCTTGGGTGGGGTGTGACGCTCACTGCTTCCCCCAGAACCGCATGGCTTACTCGCTAGGACTCGCCAGGGCAGAGAATATAGCTACAGTCTACCTATCATTGTGTACTTTCCTTCTCGAGAAAGCTTGTGTTGCAGACAGTTCAGAACTGTTCTTTGTTTTCGTCTGTCACAATCCTTTCTATTTTATTTAGTCAATTGAAAGTATTGTGTTAAGTAGTTGAATGACGGAAAGGCGAGCGGGAGAGAGAGAGAGACCAGGTGGTGTGACTTGGTGGTGAGTGTGGCGCGTGGCTGGCCCCCTTACATAGGCCTTGCAGGATTTGTTGCGTCCTGCCTAACACGGCCTACTAGGCGGCTGCTTACTGGGCGACTGTCGCGCGCCCTCGTGCTATTCCTGCGAACTGGGACTCCAGCCATGCGGTCCCTGGAAATATCCTGGTCAGATCCTTCCCAGACAGCATACTCTAAGCATCTCCCATGAACTGTTCCACACTCTTGTCTTAGAATCTTTCTCTCCTACTGCCTCTATCATTTCCACTACTTCCTCACCTTTTATTAATATCAATCCCCCTCTGGTTCCCTGCATCCACACCTTGAATTGGTGGCCAGACTGTATTATATGCTGGATCTCACATTTCTTATGTACTAGGCTAAGGTTGAAGATAGTCATTGTCTTTTTGGGAGATTGTATTGCTCGGACTGTCTCCATCAATCACTAATGTTTCTACAGGGTTAAATAATGCTAGACTAGGTATCAGCTACCTTGCTGTTGGTGTTTTCACTGTGTGTAGGCTACTTTTGAGCTGCACGACACTACGGATTCTGGGGGTTACCTGGGTGGATCTTTTGTCTGTGTACCTTGGAGTTTAGACTGTGTAGTGCGTGAGGGCTGCTTGCCTAATCCACCCAACACTGTTCTAACTCTATTTGCTTTTACTTTTGAGGGTCGCCAGGAGGATACTCGATACTTGTGATCGAGAATCCTCAAGAGAGCACCCCTTCATATTAACGTAATCAGGCTGCACAGACCCAAGGTCCACACTAGGCTAGGAGCTGCCTTGCTCCACCAGAATGCTGTACCTTTTCGCATCCCAGCTAGACTTTATTAACCCGGGTAGACATTAGCTGGATTAGATGATATACTCTTTTATGCATACCCATTATTTCTACACAAGCATTTTGAGGTCTAGGTTGCTGTAGAGAGACACAACCAGCATAGACCGGTTTTGTTAATAGGAGTACTATTTTTTCGTGGCGAGCATTATTACTGTTGACCGCTTATAATATTCTTGTGTCCAATAACATTATAGGTCCAGCCTTTTTGTGTATTTAGCCTACACGTGCATTGTCCTGCCTCCTGCTATTTTGTGGTTCCATTTCCGATACGTTCTTCTTAGTAGCATCCGACATTATTCAGAAGATTCCTTGTTCGGTGCTTGAGGACTTTACAACACTTTCTTTCATAAAGGAGTGACAGATATTATTGATTAAAGTAACGTTAAGTAAACCTTCTTCTTGTTTGGATTAGATCACTCTTGTGATTTAATAAGTTAACTATCTTTTCCTTGTGTACCATAACTAAGCAACCATATGTTATAGGTAATAGGCTGTTTCAGAGAACATCAGCCTATAGTAGAAGCACATAGATACTGAGAGTTAAGATACCCCGCTATCGCAGATATAACTCTGGAGGGTATATGTGTTCTTTGTTCGACGGGATTATATATCAGGGGTTGGATCTAGCGGTTCCGTTGTTGCATTTATGCCAGTCTAGTCCAATGTATAAGAGCCACTGATTTATACGAGACCCGATCGTAACAAGAGGTTGAGGGGTTATGAATTTTGGCCTGCCTAAAATGAATGGACTATAACAACACGTCGTACTTGCTATTTGAATTCCATGAGCTTTAGAGGATGTTCATGTTGTGCTGTATTAGTGTATTGAAAGGAGTAGGAGTGTTTTAAAACTATCTGATCCAACGTCTCGTGGGTTATTATAACATTTTGTTGATTAATAATTGAGGATTTTGCTTGTGTTTGCCAATTTTGAACAATGAATTTTTGTTTGACGATTGTGTGCACTTTGAGAAGGATCTGTGGCAGTTAAAAGGGTTAATTGATATCGTTTGAAGCTTGTTAAGTGCTGGAGGCCCCTGTTAAACTGAAACAATTGTATAATAGTAGCCCGAATACATTTAAAAGGACGGCACTTCTACTGAAGGGGTTAAAAAAAAAATATCTGAAGTTGCACAAACCTAATTGTGTATATTGCAAGTGCTTTACCTTGTAATGATGTTGCCCAAGGAAAAAATTATATACAAAATGTTGTAACCTTTGCAAATTTTATTATGTGTGGGGCCATATCCCGCCGGCGATGGTCAAAGTTTGGCTGTAAGCTCCGGTCAACTATACTCTTTAAAAAAAAATAAAAAAATAAAATTATATTAATACTAATAACAATAATACAAAAGATAGGAAGGTATGATATAGGTATATAAGATGATTGGGGGTAATAATAATAATAATAATAATAATAATTAAAGTTGCAAGCAACGTTGTCCGGGGTTCGACAGTTTTGCAAGCAGGGTATTGTGTTTGATAAAAATGCTGTGTCACAGATATCAAAAGATCATTTAACTTATCGGGCATGGAGAAACTACAGAAGGAGCAGATTGTGCAAACAAACAAGAGCAAGAGAGGTAGACATTGGCTGTAAAAGGGATCTGCCTCTATCCATTTAGTAACAGAGTTGTAGATATGTGGAATAGGCTACCGAGTGCTATAATGGGATCAAGAACAATAGAGCTTCAACTTAAAATTAGATAGAACGAGATGGGTTGGGTGTGAAAGGGATCTGCCATGTGTAGGTCAATCGGCTCTGGAGACTCCCATTTTCTTATTTTTTTATTTTCTCATTTGTGAAGGAGAGAGGGAGTATGGCGAGAGAATAGGATGTCGTAAACGTAAGGAAGATAGCGATAAATATGAGAGAGAGAGAGAGCGTGGGATGGGTTGGGTGTGAAAGGGATCTGACATGTGTGGGCCAATCGACTCTCTGCAGACTCCGGTTTTCTTATGTTGTCATTTGTGATAGAGAGAGAGAGACTAGGATGTCATAAATGTAAGGAAGACAGAGATAAATGAGATAATTTTTATGAGATGGGTTGGGTGTGAAAAGGATCTGTCTTGTGTGGGCCAATTGGCTCTCTACAGACTCCCATTTTCTTATGTTCCTATTTCTTACAATTGTGTTTTGGTTGCAGGTATATGATAACATGGGTGTATAGTAAGTAGTGTAAATAACAGGTAAAGTTTATGAGATGGGTTGAGTGTGAAAGGGACCTGCCTTATGTGGGCCACTTGACTCTCTGCAGACTCCCATTTTCATCTTGGTTGCATGTGTAAGGGATCTGCCTCATTTGTACCGGTGTGCAAACAAACAAGAGCGAGAGAGAAAGAGATTGGCTGTGTAAGGGATCTGCCTCTATTCGCTTGGTAAAAGAGTTGTAGAGATGTGGAATAGGCTACCAAGTGCTATAGTGGGATCAATAACAATAGAGCTTCAACATAAAATTTGATAAGACGAGATGGATTGGGTGTGAAAGGAATCTGCCGTGTGTGGGCCAACCGGCTCTCTGCAGACTCCCATTTTCATCTTGGTAGCATGTGTAAGGATCTGCCTCCTTTGTACCAGTGTGCAAATAAGAGAGAGAGATTGGCTGTGTAAGGGATCTGCCTCTCTCGTAACAGAGTCGTAGATATGTGAAGTAGGCTACCTAGTGCTATAGTGGGATCAAGAACAATAGAGAATTTAAAGATAAAATCAGATAGTCATATGGATGAAATGGGTTGTATGTGAAAGGGATCTGCCTTTTGTGGGCCACTTGTCTCTCTGCAGATTCCCATGTTCATCTTGTAAGGGATCTGCCTCATTTGTACCGGTGTGCAAACAAACGAGCGACAGAGAGAGACAGGGTGTGTAAGGGATCTGCCTCTATTCGTTTAGTAACAGAGTTGTAGGCTAGATATGTGGAATAGGCTACCGAGTCTTATAGCCAATCGGCTCTCTGCAGACTCCTGTTTACTTATGTTCTCATTTGTGTGAGAGAGAGCGAGGCTCCCTATTTCCTGTTCTCATGCACTAGTACAGTATGTCGTAATTGTAAGGAAGCCAGCGATAAATAAGAGAGAGAGAGAGAGAGAGAGAGAGAGAGAGAGATATCTCAACACTCAAACAAGCACAAACATAGCTACACAAGACCATTACACAAGCACACACACGCCTATCTAGCGCCGAACTGTCCTGTTTACATAATCATACACACTCCCCCCCATCCCCATTCCATCACTTCGTATGTACGATATTATTTCCGTCTTTTTTACTGTGTATGGATTAAGTTATTGGTGTTCACTCTTGACATGTGTCCTGCTACTTCTGTATGCATACATAATAGCATGAAAGTGATCAATACGCGCATATGAAGCTATGTATCTCGTATATCGGGGTTCTCTTCCCTTTCATCGGTCCACCCCTTATACCTCCCTCCCTCCTCCCTATCCCATATGTGTAAACATTATATTTTAGCTTTCCGAAGGTAAATACGTACTTCCGATAAATATCTAGCCTTGTATTTAAATCATGAATCCTGTTTAATGTCATTATTTAATAGAAACATGTGTAAGGGTTACATTTATACACAGGATAAGATAAGCAAATACAAAGCTCAGCAGAGCATAATCATTTGTGATGAGAGGGTAGTTGTAGGCAGTGTTGCCAGTTGTACCGCTACATATTACCGCTAGATGTAGAGCTATATTTACTTCAGTTTAGTAGCCATTTGTTCATATCTAGAGACATTTACTCTGGATAATTTGAAAATTTCAGACATTCTAGTTATATTACATTGTAAAATTTGCAAAACAAACAAATCAAAACTCTTTAGGAATTGCAGCATTGTTTGACTATGTAGCAACGTGCTAGCGACTTTTGAGAAAGGATCTAGCGGTGTTTTGGGGTAACACTTAGGCAGTGTTGCCAGTTGTATCGCTACATATTACCGCTAGATGTAGAGCTATTTACTTCAATTTAGAAGCCATTTTTTCATATCTAGAGAGATTTACTAGGGATAATTTAAAAATTTCAGACATTCTAGTCATATTATATTGTAAAATTTGCAAAACAAACAAACCAAAACTCTTTAGAAATTGCAGCATTATTCTAACATTGTTTGACTATGTAGCAACATGCTAGCGACTTTTGAGAAAGGATCTAGCGGTATTTTGTGGAGACATACTGGGAGGGTGGGAGGGAGGTGGTGGTTGCAGTGTTGCCAGTTGTAAAGCTACATATTACTGCTAAATGTAGAGCTATTTACTTCAATCTAGCAGCCATTTCTTTTATATCTAGAGACATTTACTAGGGATAATTTGAAAATTTCAGACATTCTAGTCATACTACATTGTAAAATTTGCAAAACAAACAAACCAAAACTCTTTAGAAATTGCAGCATTATCCTAACATTGTTTGGCTATGTAGCAACATGCTAACGACTTTTGAGAAAGGATCTAGCGGCAATTGCCAACACTTTAAAGGTCCATATCATTGTTATTAAACTAAGCCTTTGGCAAAGGGAGGAATTGTTAAAAACCTTAGTCAATACTCTGTCATTCACCAAAAATAAATTTGAATTTATCATTATTATTTGGTAGGGTAGGTATGTATAGGTAGGTTGGCTAAATAATTGCTGGAATTCGTAGGGACTCGAACGGTTTTGAGAGATTTAAATAAAAAACAAATGATACATCTGAATAATAAAGAGATTATGTTATTAAGCAAAACTGGGGGATGCGTGGAAGCCTATAGACTGTAGACGGTAAACTTTGTGTGGGTAGCGAATTCGGTTTTAAAGTAATTTAAGAATAGACAGTTTTCAATGCTGCGGCCAAACTATTCCACCCATTTATATTTGTTTGGTATCAAAACGTTCGGAATCACGAGCCTCACCCAACTACGCAAGCATGGCTCTGATCATCGGTGTAGTTTTCAAGATGTGGAATTTTAAGTGGAATTCGAGGTTTTTTCAAGATTGCCGGAAAAAAACCCACGTGCAAAAGCAAAACCTTCTCTATAAAATTTGCGGAGCATTAGTAGGGGAGTGCGTATGCCAAAGCCCAGTCGTTTCCTGTGAGTGGGAGAGACGGTATTTAGGCGTCAAGTTTTTCGGGAAATCGGCTGCCATGGGCCTGTTTGGCCGCCATGCTGGATGTTTAGCATATCGAAAGTTGCCCAATACAAAAATGCACCTCTTGTGAAAGTTTAATCACGATCCAAAGAGCAGTTCTGGAGTTATTGCGTCAAAACCGGCGCGTAAGAAGAATTTGGATGAAATCCCAGGTTTAATGATTACAATAGGGGTTCCCCGTAGGGGACGAACCCCTAATAATAATAATAATAATAATAATAATAATTAAAGTTGCAAGCAACGTTGTCCGGGGTTCGACGGTTTTGCAAGCAGGGTATTGTGTTTGATACAAATGCTGTGTCACAGATATCAAAAGATCATTTAACTTATCGGGCATGGAGAAACTACAGAAGGAGCAGATTGTGCAAACAAACAAGAGCGAGAGAGGTAGACATTGGCTGTAAAAGGGATCTGCCTCTATCCATTTAGTAACAGAGTTGTAGATATGTGGAATAGGCTACCGAGTGCTATAATGGGATCAAGAACAATAGAGCTTCAACTTGAAATTAGATAGAACGAGATGGGTTGGGTGTGAAAGGGATCTGCCATGTGTAGGTCAATCGGCTCTGGAGACTCCCATTTTCTTATTTTTTTATTTTCTCATTTGTGAAGGAGGGAGGGAGTATGGCGAGAGAATAGGATGTCGTAAACGTAAGGAAGATAGCGATAAATATGAGAGAGAGAGAGAGCGTGGGATGGGTTGGGTGTGAAAGGGATCTGACATGTGTGGGCCAATCGACTCTCTGCAGACTCCGGTTTTCTTATGTTCTCATTTGTGATAGAGAGAGAGACTAGGATGTCATAAATGTAAGGAAGACAGAGATAAATGAGAGAGTTTTTATGAGATGGGTTGGTGTGAAAAGGATCTGTCTTGTGTGGGCCAATTGGCTCTCTACAGACTCCCATTTTCTTATGTTCCTATTTCTTACAATTGTGTTTTGGTTGCAGGTATGATAATATGGGTGTATAGTAAGTAGTGTAAATAACAGGTAAAGTTTATGAGATGGGTTGAGTGTGAAAGGGACCTGCCTTATGTGGGCCACTTGACTCTCTGCAGACTCCCATTTTCATCTTGGTTGCATGTGTAAGGGATCTGCCTCATTTGTACCGGTGTGCAAACAAACAAGAGCGAGAGAAAGAGATTGGCTGTGTAAGGGATCTACCTCTATTCGTTTAGTAACAGAGTTGTAGGCTAGATATGTGGAATAGGCTACCGAGTCTTATAGCCAATCGGCTCTCTGCAGACTCCTGTTTACTTATGTTCTCATTTGTGTGAGAGAGAGCGAGGCTCCCTATTTCCTGTTCTCATGAACTAGTAAAGTATGTCGTAATTGTAAGGAAGCCAGCGATAAATAAGAGAGAGAGAGAGAGAGAGAGAGAGATATTTCAACACTCAAACAAGCACAAACAGAGCTACACAAGACCATCACACAAGCACACACACGCCTATCTAGCGACGAACTGTCCTGTTTACATAATCATACACACTCCCCCCCATCCCCATTCCATCACTTCGTATGTACGATATTATTTCCGTCTTTTTTACTGTGTATGGATTAAGTTATTAGTGTTCACTCTTGACATATGTGTCCTGCTACTTCTGTATGCATACATAATAGCATGAAAGTGATCAATACGCGCATATGAAGCTATGTATCTCGTATATCGGGTTCTCTTCTCTTCCATCGGTCCACCCCTTATACCTCCCTCCCTCCTCCCTATCCCATATGTGTAAACATTATATTTTAGCTTTCCGAAGGTAAATACGTACTTCCGATAAATATCTAGCCTTGTATTTAAATCATGAATCCTGTTTAATGTCATTATTTAATAGAAACATGTGTAAGGGTTACATTTATACACAGGATAAGATAAGCAAATACAAAGCTCAGCAGAGCATAATCATTTGTGATGAGAGGGTAGTTGTAGGCAGTGTTGCCAGTTGTACCGCTACATATTACCGCTAGATGTAGAGCTATATTTACTTCAGTTTAGTAGCCATTTTTTCATATCTAGAGACATTTACTCAGGATAATTTGAAAATTTCAGACATTCTAGTTATATTTCATTGTAAAATGTGCAAAACAAACAAATCAAAACTCTTTAGGAATTGCAGCATTGTTTGACTATGTAGCAACGTGCTAGCGACTTTTGAGAAAGGATCTAGCGGTGTTTTTGGGCAACACTTAGGCAGTGTTGCCAGTTGTATCGCTACATATTACCGCTAGATGTAGAGCTATTTACTTCAATTTAGAAGCCATTTTTTCATATCTAGAGAGATTTACTAGGGATAATTTAAAAATTTCAGACATTCTAGTCATATTACATTGTAAAATTTGCAAAACAAACAAACCAAAACTCTTTAGAAATTGCAGCATTATTCTAACATTGTTTGACTATGTAGCAACATGCTAGCGACTTTTGAGAAAGGATCTAGCGGTATGTTGTGGAGACATACTGAGAAAGTGGGAGGGAGGTGGTGGTTGCAGTGTTGCCAGTTGTAAAGCTACATATTACCGCTAAATGTAGAGCTATTTACTTCAATCTAGCAGCCATTTCTTTTATATCTAGAGACATTTACTAGGGATAATTTGAAAATTTCAGACATTCTAGTCATACTACATTGTAAAATTTGCAAAACAAACAAACCAAAACTCTTTAGAAATTGCAGCATTATCCTAACATTGTTTGGCTATGTAGCAACATGCTAACGGCTTTTGAGAAAGGATCTAGCGGCAATTGCCAAAACTTTATAGGTCCATATCATTGTTATTAAACTAAGCCTTTGGCAAAGGGAGGAATTGTTTAAAACCTTAGTCAATACTCTGTCATTCACCAAAAACTAAATTTGAATTTATCATTATTATTTGGTAGGGTAGGTATGTATAGGTAGGTTGGCTAAATAATTGCTGGAATTCGTAGGGACTCGAACGGTTTTGAGAGATTCAAATAAAAAACAAATGATAGATCTGAATAATAAAGAGATTATGTTATTAAGCAAAACTGGGGGATGCGTGGAAGCCTATAGACTGTAGACGGTAAACTTTGTGTGGGTAGCGAATTCGGTTTTAAAGTAATTTAAGAATAGACAGTTTTCAATGCTGTGGCCAAACTATTCCACCCATTTATATTTTTTGGTATCAAAACGTTCGGAATCACGAGCCTCACCCAACTACGCAAGCATGGCTCTGATCATCGGTGTAGTTTTCAAGATGTGGAATTTTAAGTGGAATTCAAGGTTTTTTCAAGATTGCCGGAAAAAAAACCACGTGCAAAAGCAAAACCTTCTCTATAAAATTTGCGGAGCATTAGTAGGGGAGTGCGTATGCCAAAGGCCAGTCGTTTCCTGTGAGTGGGAGAGACGGTATTTAGGCGTCAAGTTTTTCGGGAAATCGGCTGCCATGGGCCTGTTTGGCCGCCATGCTGGATGTTTAGCATATCGAAAGTTGCCCAATACAAAAATGCACCTCTTGTGAAAGTTTGATCCCGATCCAAAGAGCAGTTCTGGAGTTATTGCGTCAAAACCGGCGCGTAAGAAGAATTTGGATGAAATCCCAGGTTTAATGATTACAATAGGGGTTCCCCGTAGGGGACGAACCCCTAATAATAATGATTACAATAGGGGTTCACGGTAGGGGACGAACCCCTAATAATAATAATAATAATAATAATAATAATAATAATAAAGGCAGGTATGATAGAGGTATATAAGATGAGTGGGGGTATTGATAGTGAAACAAAATAAACAAATAAAATAATAATAATAATTTTAAAAAAAATAGGAAGGTATGATAGAGGTATATAAGATGATTGGGAGGTATTGATAGTGACATTCCTTGCTGTCCTTAAATTAAATGGGTATAATAAAGTTATATAAAATAATTGGGGGTATTTTGTGGTGACAGTCCTTTTTATCCTCATATCAAATTAAATGGGTATAACGAAGGTATATCAGATAATTGAGGTTATTGAGAGGGTTATTCCTTTTATATATTTATTATAAATGGGTATAATAAAGGTGTATAACATTATTGTGTGGTATTGATGACGACATTCCTTTCTATCTTTATATTCAATAGGTAAAATAATGGTGTCTATGATAATTGGGGGTATTAGGAGGGATAGTCCTTTCTATCTTTATATAGGGTATATTAGTGTCAATATACCAAATTGATAAGGGTATATTATTATTGTATATTACTGTCAATATACCAAATTGATACAGGTGTTTTATTATGGTATATTACTGTCAATATACCAAATTGATAAGGGTATATTATTATGGTATATGACTGCCAATATACCAAATTGAAAAGGGTATATTTTCGTGGCATATTACTGCCATTATAACTTATTGATAAATGTATATTATTACCTTGATTACTCAGCAATTACGAAGAATGTGTAGGGAAATATGGTGTTGAATCTGAATACTTGGCTATATTATGATTCAGAGACATAACAGTTTCATTTTTTTCCCATTTAGTATCTAGATATCAGCAGCCAAGGGATTCAATTTACCACCAACTTGATAAAAACAGACTATAGTACACATGCACTTCGCACAATACACTCCCAAAAATACATAGGGTATAAACAGGGTACACAAAAGGATATATACGATCATTGAGTATACTGATGGTGATTTACCTTTCAAACTGGTATAAGATGGGTTTATTACCACCAATGTACCTTAAATGGGTAGATTATTATGGACACTTTATATATTTGTTTTTCATATCCATAATGTTTGAGAGTGTATGGACACTATGGGAACCCGTTAACCCTTTTTGACCCATTATTCAAGCTAACGTTAGACGCTATTAAACATTTAAGAGGGAGCAATATTAGGTAGATGGTTTATGGAAAAATTACTTACCACTTTGAGTCCTAGAGATATATTACAAGTTAAGGAAAATCATCTAATGGTAACCAGAATGGGACCAATATTAGGTAGATGATTTTTGTTAGTCCTATAGATAGATTATAAGTTCAATATAATCATCTAATGGACGAATAGTAGGAAGATGGTTTATGGAGAAATTAATAACCCATTTGAGTCCTAGAGATAGATTATAAGTTAAAGAAGAGTCGTCTAATGGTAACCAGAATACAACCAGAAATACGTCACCATACTGAAAGAAATAACAAAAGCTTTAAGGGGAACTATTTGTTTTCTGAGCCTCCTTCTCCTTAATGTTTAGCCCCATTAGTCTTCACATTTTGACTTTCGACCACTTCCTTGTCAACATTCAGACCTTTCCTGCCATTACGGTGTCGATTTTTTCCTGGTAAGCGCTAGCGAGCCTGAAATTTAGGAGGAACTGGCCTTCGGGGACATTTTTCTACCGAAAAATGTACCAATATATCTGGAAGGTAGGTATTTTCTATTATTGTTTAAGCTTGATAGAGGCCTAGGGAGCAAACTAGAACAAATATATATACCGGTAATAATAGCAATAAATAAATACATAATGTAACGTCCCCTTAATCCCGCCGACCACTTCATCTGATCTCATGATGCAATATGTTAGGGTTATATTGAAGCACGTGTTCTCTCTCTCTCTCTCTCTCTCTCTCTTTATTCACCCACTGGCAATTCCTACATTTCATTCCTGAGCGGTATATTTTGTTTTAAACTTTTTCTTGACGCGACTCGGGTTTATTTCTATTGGCCTGGGGTGTATTTGTTTTTCTCTCTCGCTCAACCGTCCTGCGAAATTATTCTTTGTTTTGGCGCTTGCTTTTTTTCTGTTTTGCTTTGTTGCTTTGTTTTGCTTTGTTTATTTGTTTTGCTTTGTTTCTTTTTTTTGCCGTTTGCTTTGTTTCATTGATTTGCTTTGTTTCCTTGTTTTGATTTGTATTTGTTTTTTCTTTGTCGTTTGCTTTGTTTTGCTTTGTTTCTTTGTTTTGCTCTGTTTTTTGTTTTGATTTGTATCTTTGTTTTGTTTTGTTTCTTTGTTTTGTCGTTTGCTTTGTTGCTTTGCATTTCATTTGCTTTGTTTCTTTGTTTCTTTGTTTTGTCGTTTGCTTTCTTTCTTTGTTTTGTCGTTTACTGTGTCATTGTTTTATCATTTGTTTTGTTTCTTTGTGTTGTTGTTTGCCTTGTTTTTTCGTTTGATTTATTTATTTGTTTCACAGTATGACGATACTTTGATTGTTCAATATTCAGAAAAGAAGCCCCCCAAACTCTAATACCTCAATATACACACAAAAATTCTCGGAAATACTCAAGGGCTATACTATATTGCAAAACAAAACAAATATTCTTGCTGATCCCCGCCAAAAATTCCCCAAAACAACAAATGTTCCCTGCTAAAAAATGTAGGTTCACCAAATCCTAGGTAAGGTCGCCATTTGTTACGACTGAGGTTTAAATATATCAGGGCTCTTATTCATTGGACTAGTAATGGCATAAATGCTACAACGGAAAGCGCTAGATGCAACCTCTGATGTATATTCCCAGTGAACAAAGAACACAAATTAATACTCTCCAGAGTTCTATATGCAATAATAGGTTATCAAACTCTCAATAAATGTGCGTCTACTCTAGGCTTAATGTTATGTGAAAACAGCCTATTACTACCTATAACCGAAGGTGCTTGGTTATGGTATGCAAAGTAAGGTGGTAAGGGAAGTTACAGCTTACGTTATTTTAATCAATAAATGTCAGGCACTCCTGCATGAAAGAAAGTGCACTAAAGTCCTTCAACACCAACAAGGAATCTTCTTTAAATGTTAGATACTATCAAGATGCTCGAATCGGAAATGGAACCCAAAAAGGCAGGCAGCGGAACAATGCTCGTGCAGGCTATGCACACATAAAGGCAGGATATATAATGCAGTCGGAGCCAAGAGTATCCTAAACGCTACAACAAGAATAATAATCGCCACGACAATGCAGTATTCCTATCAACAAAAAGAGCCAAAGTCGTTTGTATCTCAATACATCAAACTAGGCTGCGAAATGCTTGTGTAATCATAAACGGGTATGCATAATAAGAGTAATTGGTTTAATATACTTAATGTCTACTATGACTGATAAAGTCTAGCTAGAGTCAATGATACGAGATACTGGTGCTCATGGCATGCCGCATAGCCTAGTGCAAATCTCAAGTCTGTGCGTCAAATATTACGTTATAGTGAAGGGTAGCTCTCTTGAGAAACCTTAATACCGAAGTATTAAGCGTTTTCCTGGCGTACCTCAAAGACAAACAACGTAGCTTAGAACAGTGCAGAATGGTATAGGCAAAAAGCCCTCATTCGTGCATGCTCTACTCTCAATGGCACACAGACTAGAATTTACCCAATCAACTCCAGTTCTCAGGTATGTCGTGCACCTTTTAACTAAAGCCAGCACCCATCGGAAACAATACCTTATAATATCAGACTCCTAGTCTAGCATTATCTAATCCACCAGAACACTAATAATTATAGGAAGCGGTACTGAACAATATGGATTTTGATAGAACTAAACTTAAAGATGCCCTTAAATTCCTCCTTTTCAATACTTATGTTAGATTCGGCCCGTACATTTTCAAACAAATATTAGGAATTCCTATGGGTGGAATTGCTAGCCCTTTAATTGCAGACTTATTCTTGCTTGCTTTAGAATTTAAATATATAAAAGACTTAGTTGACAGTAGCAAGAAAAATAAAATCCCAGAAAAATTAGCACTTGCTAAACTGTTAAGTAATAATAGTAGATATATTGATGATATTCTTGTTTGCAATTTGTTAAATTTTAATCAAGTTGCTAAACTTCTTTACCCTAATTCTATTCCCCTCACACAATGTAACGTAAATTATTAAGTTGAAATTTTTCTTGATATAAATATAGAGATTGTTAACCCTTAAAAAGCGGCCCACCACTTAAGTCGAGTTAAATAAAGCTGGACTATGTGGCGGCGCTCGACATAACTCGAGTGGCAATTTCAGCACGTAATGTGGCTGAGAGAGAGAGACAAGTGGTGGCAGGAGACTAGCGAGCGTATGACTGCTCCAGACCACCGCGGCGAACCTACTGACACAAATCTCAGCTCCCTCCTCCCTCTCTCACTCGCTACATACTCAATTATGTACCGAAAGTACCGAATTACCTGCTTTTTGCACTCGCGTTGCACGGTTATTGCAAGAAAACTATCCATCATACAAGGATCGTTATGGTGTCATTCGAAAGCTCTGTTTATGCCCTTTCAGGGATAGATACTTGTTTTACGTTCTGGATCTTATTTAGGCATGAAAATGATCACGTAAACAGCCCTATTTTGGCTAAAAACACCCCGCTGGGCGGTACACATAAATAAACCGCATAGGCCGCTCGTAAGGTGTTAATGAACAGTGCATACTTAAAGTATATCACAAAGTTGATGATTTTAATTTTAACGTAATAAACTTTCCTTTCCCTAGTAGTAATATCGATAGTAAAATAACTTATAATTGTTTTTATTCCCAATTAATAAGATTTTGTAAAATCTGCACTAAAGTAGATGACTTTTGGGCTACAGCTAGGTTACTATACAGACTCTTAGTGGACAGAGGTTTTGAGGGAAGTAAATTGTTCCATAAATTTAATCTTTTTAGGGTCAATTATTGTGACTGTATTCTAAAATTTGACATCAATAATTTTAATCAAGC
Source organism: Paralithodes platypus (assembly GCA_032716605.1). Classification (NCBI taxonomy): domain Eukaryota; kingdom Metazoa; phylum Arthropoda; class Malacostraca; order Decapoda; family Lithodidae; genus Paralithodes; species Paralithodes platypus. Next base: position 42,944,532 of record CM064547.1, read on the forward strand.
ATTTTTAACTTGAAGTTTCTTGTATAACCACTGCTTACTTTTTGTCTGTATTTATTGTTTTTTGTCTGTATTTATTGTTTATCTTTTTCTTTTTCTTTTTCTATTATTAATATTGATGATTTTTAAATTTATTGTTCTTGTTAAAAGAGTACTCTTTGTTTAAATCTGTTGTTACTTCATATTTTGAAATTATTTGTCTTTATATTATATGTATTCATTGTCGATAGTATCAATTGCTTACTTTTGCGATTTCCTTAGTTTATTTGTGCTATAAATGTAGGTTATTTGTAGGGTAGTTATTGATAGGGGTCACTTGAGGCATGCTATGCTTACTTACCCGATAGCACTATCGTTAGTGAGTGCTGTTCTGTATTGTATATATTATTTTGTAATAGTATAGATATCTTATCAATATTTGTATTTTGTACTATTGTTAATGTCTTGTCATGTTGCAAATTTGATTTTAAATAATATATTGACATTTAACATTTAGTTTCTTTATTCATGCAGAGTTTAGTAAAATTTGCCAGAACGTCCCGGACTTCCCAAACTTGACTACTTCCTTTAACGTGACGATAGTGCGTTGTTATATGTGTGATTAGTTTGCTTGGGAAACAGATTAACTTGCTCATGTAGTAATGTACACCCTATGTGGTGGATTGTGTTCTTTTATTTAATAATTTTCATTTTAGTAAGCGTTGTTTCCACATAGCAATTTTGATAATTTAATTTGACTTTATATTGTCCTTGTCCCAATTTTGGTTTGTTTAGTTTGCAAGTTTTACATTTTAATACATGGGTTATATAAGACCTTAACGCACAATACAACTGGCCAGCATGAAGCTGATTATGCAGAGTTAACCAGAGGGGGTATAATATTAAAAAAAGGTGGTGAAAGATATGGGAAATGAGAGAGATAGGCAGAGGAAAAGGTTCTCAGGTGCAGAGAGGGAGACAGATATCAAAGGGATAAGAAGGATGCATTCTAGAAACCAGAACTGAGGGAGAGAGTGGCAAGAGAGCTGTATATATACTAGCACTAGCTCGCACCGCGTAAGCAAAGCGGTAACAAGTCCTCCAGCCAATCCCAAAGAGGCCAACCAACCATGACGTCACCAAGCATGGTAAAAAAATCCTCCAACCAATCCCCAAGAGGCCAGCCAGCCGTGACGTCATCGAGCATGGCAAAAACACTGAGCGCCTCCTCTCACTGTGTTCTACTCTCTCTCTCTCAAATCCTATCATTACTACTTAATGATAAAACATATACTTTGCAATTATATATATAATGCCTTGACATGGGCGAAAACAAAGAGCCTTTCTGGACTGCCCATGACACAAGCTTTCATATGAAATAAAGTACACAATAATACATCAACTGTAGCCACATCCACTGCCCTGGCGATCCTAGCGAGTCACCGTAGGACAAGCCATGCGTTTCTAACGGAGTGGTTAACGTCACAGTATCTAGATCCTTTTGGAGGCACTCTATGTCGATATCTGAATCTATTACTCTCCCTATTTTGGTATCGTCTGCGTATTTACTTATCCTACTAGTTATATTTATATCCAGGTCATTTATGTATATAACAAACAGCAGAGGGCCTAATACAGATCCTTGGGGGAAACCACTTTTGACTGCTCCCTATTTTGACTTAATACCATTTATGCCGACTCTCTGCTTCCTACCAATTAGCCATGACCTAATCCATCCCAACAACGACCCACCTATTCCATGCGCCTCAACCTTTCTCATCAATCTCTCATGAGGGACTCTGTCGAAAGTTTTACTGAAATCTAAATATATTATATCATATGTCTTGTCATTATCTACCGCTTCATATACCTCTGAGAAAAAGCTAAGCAAATTAGTAAGGCAAGAACTTCCCTGAGTGAATCCATGATGAGAAAAATTGATAAAGTTAAATGTTTCTAAGTGGTTTCTAATTTTCCTAGTAATAATTGACTAGTAGCTTTCCTATGATTGATGTGAGACTAATGGGACGGTAATTGGATGCTATTGATTTATCACCTTTTTTGAAGATCGGAACTACATTTGCAAGCTTCCAAGCTTCTGGAACTAAGCCTGTTTCTAATGACTTGTTAAATAGAAATGTTAATCGGTAACTTAGCTCATCTCTGTATTCTTTTAATACTCTAGCATATACCTCATCAAGGTGCTAGATGTAGACACAGCTTGCAGGTCACATGTTATTATGTTAGTGAGATAATTGACAGTTGTAAACATGACTTTGCTGGTTGTAAGAACAATGCGGTTTTTGTCTGTTGTAAGCACGATGCTTACTTGAGCGTTAGGTTCAGGGTTCATCTTTACAGATCTTGGAACCAAGCATTTATATTGTCATAGTTTTCCATTATTTATCTAGAAATTTACTGATAAGGATTGAAATTTACTATCAGCTGTAAAAAAAAAAAAAAAAAAAATGCAGGCTATAGTGAAATCAACAGTTTATGAGACTGAAAATGGTATAGGCCTACCGGTAGTGAATATCCAGGGAGTTCCAAGAATGGCAAGAATAGAAGTCCTTTGATAGATCAGCTTTCCAGGTGATCTTTGATGGTTTCAAATTCCCGGACTTTGCCAGAAACGGGAATAATAGAATATTGTTGGTAACATATCGTTATCTGACCATGCCAAAATATAAAATAACACACACCCACAGTTTTATCAATATTCTGTAAAGTAACACACACTTATCTTTTATATTTCTCAAAACAAATAACAAAATCATTTACTTTTCAATTAGCCGTCATTGCCATATTTTACTGATATTTGTTTTTGCCAAATTTCCCGAGTACTGAAAGTTTTGAGTGCTCCTGCGAGTTCTCCTCTATGTATATGAACACCTCGGTATTAATTTGGTTAAAGTAAAATAACTGCTAACATTTGCCCTAACTCGGACAACGAAAATAGTGAGTGGACATGCGAGCAAAGAGGTGGCCAAAATTAATGAAATCTCTCTCTCTTTATCTCTCTCGTACCATCAGATGAGATGATGCTAATCAACTAGGAAGACTCTGGCACAGTTAACGAGTGTAATCAAAACTGTTAATTAACTCGTTACGTCGGAGAACTTTGTTTATTTATGTTTTTATTTACAGCTAGCTACCACCAACCTTCTCTATCGGAAATCATTAACCTCTGAAGTGCGCATGGAGGTAATTAGACACCTCTGCCTGTGCACATGTCTTTGAGCTGTTTCCATCACTAAAATATTCATTTTACCATAAATAGCATTAATACTTATCCATATGCGCCTATTATAGGTTGATTATAAAGGTATTAACCTGTTACAACTATAAAACAAGTGAAAACAGCGTTTGGATGGTCAAAATCGGCGATACAGGGCGGGAGTTACATAATGTATGGGTGAGGCAACCTCCTTTCCCGCCAATTTCCCCCAAGGCTGGAGAGACACTGTCGATCGATACTCTCTCTCTCTCTCTTGTACTCGCTTGCTAACAGTGATGACAATGCCCTGCTTGCAACTCGCTAATGTTAGCACGAAAATATACCTCAGAATAAGGGAATAACAGGGAAAATAGGTGATAACTGAAGGAGGGGAGGAAAGTGGGGAAGGAGGGGAGGTAGAGGAGTGATATTTTGCATGGCCCAGGGGCAAAAAAAAAATAAAAAAAATAAATAATTTTTTTTTTTTTTTTCGATGTTTAAATTGATTTTTTTTTTCTCTGACTCTTAAGAGTCTTCCCGCAGTCCGCCAGGGGAACTCTTAAGAGTCTTCCAGCTCTTCCCGGGTTAAGGGGCTACCGAGAATATAGACATGATTTCTTTTCATTTGAATTTGTGGAGGGGATAGAGGGATTTATGCTCGCGACTGTACCTGTTATATACCTTCCGATGAACACATACAATCACTCACGCTGTTGTTCACTCACTCTGCCCTCCTCTCCCGGAATTTCGAGTTGAATGCCTTAATTTCTGCCTGTCCATTTGCTTGTCTGATTGCATTTGTCTCTGTCTCATCCTCCCTCTCGCTCTTTCTCTCTCTCTCTCTCTCTCTCTAGGACAAACCAGGACAGCCACCCTGTTTACCTTAGTCTCTCCCCCACTCCTCGTGCAAGAAGCCTGCTAGCACAAACAGTACCAACCCCTCGCCCCCGTTCTAACCACTCCTCTCCCCGACCTGTACGCAGAGTCTCGCCACCACAGATTTCCGGATTTACACCAGATAGGAACGGTGCACGACCAACGCAGAAAAGGTCTCATCTACCAGTCACAATGTCAAACAGATTTGAGATCTTGGTAGAGATGGAAGACGAACCAGAAGAAACCAGGCTGTTGGGGATTCCATCCTACGAGGACAGGTCGAAGAGTTCTGCGACAGAGTCCCAAATCGACGAAAAAGATTTTGCATCCCAGGAGCTGGACTGGACGACATTGTGGAAGCCTTCGAAGATACCACAAAGGATGCAAACGAAAATACCCTTTTTGTCATCCATGCTGGTTCCAATGACATCATGCGCACCAGATCCGAAGAGTTGATGGAGAAATATCGCAACATGATCCAGCACTACAAAAACAAGTCAAGGAATATCATCATCTCAGGCATTCTCCCCAAGATCGACGCACCTGACAAATTCTACGACAAGGCCTTGTCGAATACAAGCCGACTAAATATTTGTGTCTGAAGGAAGAAGTTGAATTCATCAACCTCTGGGATAATTTCTATAACCAGCCTACTTTGTTCCGCAAGGATGGCACTCATCTAAACCCTGTGGGTTCAGCACGTATGGGTCGTCTCCTACACGAAGCAGTCCGCAGCCATGGATCAAAAAACGCCATGCGAGAAGAAGCAGCAGTGACATAAATCATCCAACACCAAGCAAAACACAGAGGCAACCGAGGACCACCAGCGATAAGGACCGAAGACAGCGAGGACCGAGGACAGCCATGAACATACATGTAGATCCGACAAGAACCAACAATATTATTAAAGAGCGTTCCGGGAGTTCTAAAATAACAAATTTAAAGGTTTTCTATGCAAACGCTCGTAGCATACGCAATAAATTTTCAGATTTAGAGGAGCTAGTGTTTACAGAAAATTATGATGTGATTGGCATAACAGAATCTTGGCTCAATACAGAAGATAGAGACTTTTTAGCAGAGTATTCACTTCCCGGTTATGTAATGTTTGAGAATAGCCGAATAAATCAAAATGGAGGTGGCGTTTTACTTTATATCAAAGAAAGTCTTAACCCTACCCTCTTGTCAAAACCTCAAATTGTGAACGTCGACACATCTTTTGTGCTAATAAAGAATAATAAAGGTACAAAAATAATACTTGCGTTAATATACAGACCTCCAGCTCAATCAGTGCCAACTGACAGAGAAATTTACGAACAAACTGCAGATGTAAGTAACTCACAAGGTACCGTAATTTTTGGCGACTTTAATTTACCTGTGACCAAGTGTGGCGATACTCTTACTTCACACTCCGGACATGACTTGTATACGAACTTGCAAGAGAGTTTGCTTTATCAATTTGTTCGAACACCGACCCGTGGTAATAACGTTCTTGACATTGTACTTGCAACAAAAGAAGAATTAATAGAAAATTTGAATGTTGGTGATGAATTCAGTAAGAGCGACCATCGTATGATAACTTTCACTTTAAGCTTTACTAGTAACGAACCAAATAGTAGCATCGAAAAAGTCCCTAATTTCAAGAAAGCAAACTTTCATGAACTTAGAGCTATATGTTTAAAGAAACTGACTGGAGCTTTTTAATTAACAATAATGACATAAATACATCTTGGAAGTTATTCGAAACCACTTACCTAAAAGCAGTGCAACACTGCATACCATCGAAAATACGGCGGCCAGGCCATAATAATAAGCCCAAATGGTGGAATAAAGATATTTCAAACTGCCTGCTTGCTAAAAAATTTGCTAATGATAGATTAAAATCCTCACAAAATTACGAAGAACGGGTGAAATTTGTAGAGCTACGACGCAAAGCCAAACAGTTAATTAAGCAAAGTAAAAAGACCCTAGAGTTACATATTGTGAATCAAAGTAAAACAAACCCAAAATAATTCTATAGTTATATCAGAAAGAAAAAAGTAGTTACTTCAACTGTTGGACCGTTAGTCGATGAAAATGGAGAATACACCAAAGACGAAGTACAAATGAGTATTGCCCTCAATACCTTCTTTGCATCAGTTTTTTAAAACAGAAGACCTCAGTGATATCCCTACACCAACGCCGATTCAGATTGATAATTCAGATGTTCTAAGCAATATCACCGTTACAGAGAGAAAAGTATTGAATTGTTTAGATAAACTCAAGGTAAATAAAACGCCTGGACCTGATACAATCTCGCCTAGAGTTCTAAAGGAAGCTAAGGATGAGCTCTCCAAACCACTGACATTACTATTCAATAAATCCTTGCAGTCTGGAACTATGCCTGATCAGTGGAAGATAGCCAACGTAACACCGATATTCAAAAAAGGCAGCAAATCCCTACCCAGTAACTATCGTCCAATTAGCTTAACCTCAGTTGTATGTAAAATGCTAGAAACGGTCATAAGAGACAGACTCGTAAATCACTTAGAGGAAAATAACATACTTAAAGATACTCAACACGGCTTTCGTATAAAACGTTCCTGTTTAACAAACCTCCTAGACTTCTTCCACGATATCCTCAACCTCTACGATGAGAGTAAAGCTGTAGATATTATATACCTTGATTTTCAAAAGGCCTTTGACAAAGTTCCCCACAAACGTTTACTGCTAAAACTAAAAGCGCATGGAATACAAGACGGTGTGTTGAAATGGATAGAAAATTGGCTCAGCGACAGAAAGCAAGGAGTAGTCATGAACGGAAAGGCATCTAAATGGACCAATGTAAGTAGCGGGGTACCCCTGGGATCGGTACTAGGACCAATTATCTTTCTAATTTACATCAACAACATAGATGAGGGTCTCACCTGTACAATCTCAAAATTTGCTGACGATACAAAAATTGCAAATAGCGTACTCTCAAAAGATCAAGTTGACAATATGCAACACAATCTAGATAAATTGTCACATTGGGCCCAAATTTGGCAAATGAGTTTCAATGCGGATAAATGTAAAGTACTACATATCGGGTACCTAAATGAGAAAGCAAACTATTCGATGAATGGCACTCAGCTTAAGAATGTAAACAGAGAAACCGATCTGGGAGTAACAATATCGAGTAACGTAAAACCGAGTCAACAATGTTCAGAAGTTGTTAAGAAGGCAAACAAAATAATTGGCTTTATAGGCAGGTCATTTGAGCATAAATCCAAAGACGTTATCCTAACCCTTTACAATTCCTTAGTCCGCCCTCTTCTTGAATACTGCATTCAATGCTGGTGCCCTAATTACCAAAAAGACATAAACAAGCTAGAACAAGTTCAACGTAGAGTTACCAAAATGATACCTAGCCTAAAGAACAAACCATACGAAGAGCGTCTTAGAGAATTAAATCTATTTCCTTTAACCCAGCGCAGATTAAGGGGTGACTTAATTCAAGTGTTCAAAATCATCAAAGGCATCGATAATATTAACTGTAGTAAGTACTTCACTATCGACCAATCTAATTTCACACGGGGAAACGGTTGCAAAATTATTGGGAAATCTTTTAACTCACACGAATCTAAGCATTTGTTTTTCAATCGAGTTGTCAACTTGTGGAATGGGCTTCCCCGAGACGTTATAGACTGCAGCACCGTTGATTCATTTAAACTCCGCCTAGACAAATATCTCGCATCAAACCCGCGACTGACTGCGTTTGTAAATGAATAACTTTATTTTATCCTACCCTCAGTTACTAACCCATATGTCCCCTACTAACTTCCTAGTCCTGCCATGGACATTAGTTCCAGGGCAGTAGTTCCCTTTCCAATGTTCCCTTACCCATTCTAAACCACTGTTTGGACACTTGATCCTCAGTGTTTTGGAGGACAAGCAGCCTAGAAGGGTCACTAGAACTGTTGTTGCTTGATTTCCTTTGTACTCCTTTGTACTCCTTTGTACTCTCTCTCCCTCATATTTTTGTCTGACTAACTGTTTGCCTGGCCATCTTTATCTATTTGTCACGGTAAAGAAGCTTTTAGATTTTGAGGTTATAATTATTATGATTTTTTTTTTTCCAGAGCAGCTTAAGAGGTGGGGGAATAGTATGACAAGTACTGTATTTTATATGGTCTATTATGGAATCTCTCTTATCACAATGACTAGGCTATCTCCCTTAAACAGACTGCAAGGTCTTTAAGATACTACCCATTCCTTGTAACCTCTCTGTCTCTCTTGTTCCCTCTCAAAGTAAGGGCGTCCTATTTATATTATTATTGCTAACCCTAGACCAATGTATACGATGTTCAACTTCAAACTTAGGGGCTCAGGGATTTACCCCCCCTTCCCCCCCCCCCAAAAAAAAAAAAAAAATACCAATAACTCAAATCTACCTCACCGACCACTTGACCTATATCGTCAGCTTATAATGCTAAAGTGAAGGACTCTTAAAACCCCTTCAGACTCATATGACGCAGAGGTTGCCAGATTAGCAATAAGAAATAGAGTTCCCTCACTCTTATAATTACCTCTCCAAAATTAATGTTCTGCCCACAGCTAACTCAAAGACAACTGCAGAGGTTGAAGTAACTAAACTAAAGGTTTCTAAATACCCCTGATGGTAACAAAGGCTTTAAAGTATCCCTAATCGGCTCAAAATCGCGTCATATGTCGGAGAGGGTTAAGGGGGAGGTAGTTGCTTTTTCTGTACATCCTTCTCCCTCATGTTTACTCCCATTAGTTTGAGATTTTAGACGATCGTTCCATCACTGTTTGTTTGTATGTATACATTATGTTGTTTTGAGATTTTAGACGATCGTTTCATCACTATTTGTACGTATGTATACTGTACATTATGTAGTTTTGAGATTTTAAGCGATCGTTCCATCACTGTTTGTATGTATGTAGACATTATGTAGTTTTGAGATTTTAGACGAACGTTCCATCACTATTACATAATGTAACCAATATGTATAATGTAGACTAAATACTGTCAAATTAAATGAAAGAATGCGTCACAGTAAGCCTATACTGAAAGGATTTATAGAGAGTTTATTTTAATTTGGGTTGGGCAACACAAATGGTATACAATAAAGTTATATAAATAGATAAATAAATATAAATAACTCCAAAGAACCAATAAATGTATTTTACGTTACGTTTAGTTATGTTATTTATTAATTTATATATAATATATATACAGTAATATATATACGTTTAGTATAATATATATATAATATTATTTGTATTTATTCTTAGTATTATATATATATTTTTAATATACAGTATATATATATATATATATATTTATATATTTTTTTTTGTTTTTTAAGGGGTGTGGGTGGTAGTTGCATCTTCGTGTATTGAACAAACGTTAATCGCTATTCGGGCACCAAATGAATCTCGACAAATTTTCATCTAAGTCCATCCACTGAGTACCGTATTGGGAAATCCTGCTTACGCACAGACAAAATAACAAAACATACAAACAGCAACGATCACAAAATCTTCACAAACTTAACTTAGCGGAGATAATAAACGGTGTACAATATTTATAATTGTAGCCATTGGAAGGAAGTATTTATAGGAAATATTCAAATTGATGATAACATATAATTTACTGTAAACTTATATGTAAATAATTGTTGTATTTGTTATAAAGTGAATGTGTGTGTGTGTTTGTGTGGGTGTGTGTGTGGATGGATGTACTTACTCTAGCTGTACTTACTCTAGTTGTATTGCGGGAGTGAGCATGCTCGTTATGTCCCGCCTCCTATATGTATAGGTGTTATATGTATCGTTGGAATGGCTGTGGATGTGTGTGTAGTCTGTATTTTTAGCCAATTGGCGACATCGGAAACGAAGGCTTAGGGTGGATCTGTATGGTACCATTCTCACTATAGACGGTACCGTCTCGCCCGAAGGCTTAGGTAGCCATCAGCTTAGGTGAACCATATGATACCCATCTCGCCTTGTACCATTTTTGCCAACCCCAGATGGGACGTCACAACGTCGTCCACTTATTCCAGGTACCTATTTACAGCTAGGTGAACTGAGGCTAACACATGAAAGGAGACAAGCCCAATTTGTCTCCGCCCGGCCGGGGATTGAACCCCCGACCCCTCGTGTGTGAGACGAGAGCTCTACCTACTAGGCTACGGGCTGTGTGTGTGTGTGTGTGTGTGTGTGTGTTTGTGTCTGTGTTATATAGTTCTAGATACATTAATTCCAATCTGCCCACCTCAGAGCCCAATGGCTTTCAGCAGTTCAGGTTATTCTGTATCGGAAGATTGGAGTGAACATACGCTACCGAGGCAATAGGAGATATACCATATATATATATATATATATATATATATATATATATATATATTTATATTATATATATATATATATATTATATATACATATATATTAGATTGATAGCTGATGTCAGTGGGACCTCTAAAACACAGGTATGTAGGGGGTGGATAGACAAATGGAAAGCATTTTTGTAAAAAAAAGAAATAAAAAAAGAGCATGAATACTATAAGTGCTGAAAGGCAAAAGGCAGTAGAATAGTGAAAGATGACGGGTTATCCGCCTTGTTTATATGAAGTGTATAATAATGTATCAAGATACTGAAACACTACTTTTTCTTCAGCAGGTATGTTCCTGTCTTGGTGAGTGGTCATAGATATCTAAGTAAGGTCTTGTGTTTAGTGTATACATTAATACCCTGAGGCAGAGAACACGATTCGCGTGGTTTGTAGCATATTTAAAGAGCATTGCTCATGAAAATCTCTTTCCATTATATCCCTGTCTAAAGCATCATAAAGCATGGTTCATACTGCAGTTTTCTTGGTTTGCCATGAATAAGTAAAAAAAAACATGTAAGATATTATTATCTTTATATAGTTGATGGCAAACCCTGTCGTCTCTCTCTTGTTGTAGTGATAAAGGAATTAGACCGCGGGATTTGATTCTATCATTAGGCGATCATACACAGTTTATGAAGGATCTGTGGGAGTTATAAGGGTAAAGACTATGGCAAATAACCCTCTGACTTCCATATACCCTTCCTAATCTAAAAATAATCGTCGAATAATACCCAGAAAACAGACAAGAAATGCGTAATTAGATCTTGAAGGGGTTAATTATCTGTTGTTTATGTGGGCGTCATACGGAGATGAATAAAATAATGTATGTTTTAAGCCACTGTCTCGTGTAGATATGTTATTGGACTAATTTGTAACACTTTGACTCTTGTCTCTATATTCAACATCTATTTTTTTTCATTATCTATTTTTCTCCCATCTTCTCTCTCTCTCTCTCTCTCTCTCTCTCTCTCTCTCTCTCTCTCTCTCTCTCTCTACCAAATTCAGGACAGCTCGTAAATGCCAGTGAACCGTATATTCTCAGTCCAAAGGGTTACAACGAGCGAACCTTCACCAACTAACAAGCTCTTTTGAATAGACGATGGCGTGGTTATTTTTGTCATGTGTTTCTCACTCTCTCTCTCTCTCTCTCTCTCTCTCTCTCTCTCTCTCTCTCTCTGTTTCTCGGTTAGAGTTTAAGATCTGTACGCGCAGTATCCCAGTTTCGAATCCCGGGAGGATCATATGCTTTCATTAATTTCATTGGGAGGTGTTTGGTGTTGGGAGTGAAATTAATGTATTTGATTAGCTTACATATATACCTCATATCATTCTATAATACATATTTTCTATTCACTATCGATCACTCTGTATCTATCTATATATACTAATTTTAACACCTTACGAGCGGCCTATGCGGTTTATTTATGTGTACCGCACAGAGGGGTGTTTTTAGCCAAAATAGGGCTGTTTACGTGATCATTTTCATGCCTAAATAAGACCCAGAACGTAAAACAAGTACCTATCCCTGAAAGGGCATAAACAGAGCTTTCGAATGACACCATAACGATCCTTGTATGATGGATAGTTTTCTTGCAATAACCGTGCAACGCGAGTGCAAATAGCAGGTAATTCGGTACTTTCAGTACATAATTGAGTATGTAGCGAGTGAGAGAGGGAGGAAGGAGCTGAGATTTGTGTCAGTAGGTTCGCCGCGGTGGTCTGGAGCAGTCATACGCTCGCTAGTCTCCTGCCACCACTTGTCTCTCTCTCTCAGCCACATTACGTGCTGAAATTGCCACTCGAGTTATGTCGAGCGCCGCCACATAGTCCAGCTTTATTTAACTCGACTTATGTTGCTCGCCGCTAATTAAGGGTTAAGAATAATGAACTCAAAGGTTTAAGAGAGTAGGATTATGTATTCTGTTCAGCGTGATTATATCCAAATGTCTCCGAGTTATAGCCTTCGCGACATGTTGCAATTTTGGGGTAATTTTGAAATGTCCCATTTTTAGCAGTGTATTTGGATTCTTCAGGACGTTCGATTCCAACGTACATTTGTAAATTTTTTTAAAATAAATTGTGCCCGTGGCAGCTGTTATTTTATGTATTTATTTATTTTTGTTTTAACTTGATATCCCCCATGGACAATAGTCTAGGAAATAATGTATGGAATAAGCCCAACTATTTTTCCCAAGTACACTACAACCCCCTGGATCCATTGGTAGTATCAGAATTTAAATTAGGCCTATATTATGGAAAATCGTTTTTACCCATCTACGAAAAATTAGCTTGAAAAACATACTTTATTAATTTTTCAAATGCTCTTGTGCCGAAGATATGAGCTCCAATATATGTTACCTTATATCGATAGATTTTTCATTGTATAAATATCTCAAACAAATATATGCGGTTTAACACCTTAACAGCGGGTGGAGGAGTATATTTGATGTGCCGCCCAGCGGGGGGTTTTACCGTAAACGAGCTTGTTTCCGTGCTCGTTTTCATGCATAAACAAGAGCCAGAGCGTAATACAAGTATGCATCCCTGAAAGTGCGTTAATTCAGCTTTCCAATGACACCAGAACCATCTTTCTATGATCACTGGTTGTCTTGCAACGATCGTGCAACCGAAGGGCAAAATTGTTAAAATACGGTAATTTTCTTACATCATTACGTGTGAAACGAGTGAGAGAGGGTGGAATACAAAGGAGTACAGCTCAGTAGCTCCACGGCCACCGTGGTGAGCGGTCATGAGGTAACCTACGCTCCTCCCACTGCTCCGCTCTCTCTCAGAGCACATTACGTGCTCAAAATTGCACTCGACAATAGCCGGGACCCGCCACATAGGCCACATTTATTTAACTCGACAATAGCCGGGTGCCGCCAGTTAAGGGTTAATTGTGCTCATTAGCTTTATTACTCCAGTCGTTTATGAGTTATACAGGTCAGTGGTCATTGTTTTTGGCCTACGTATAATGAATGGACTATAGTAAAGTAATATTTCTGATGTACCGTATTTCCAGTATTTATTTATTCCACTTTCTGTTCTCTCTAATTGCTCCTGACTGCTCTTGTTCAATATCGAGACGTTCCCTGTTTAGTGTTTATTTACAGAGGTAAGGGAGGAAGGCTTTATTTATTGGTTGATATAATACTGTATATTTATATAAGACGTTCCATTGATTTCATTAATTAGGTTTATTTCTAAGTTAATTGGTGGGTTGGTGATAATATGAATTTATTATATATTGGTTTAGTTTCCTCCCTAGACTTCCATCGAGCATAAACAAAAAACACATCTCCAAAATCCCCCTTGTAGATTAATTTGTACATTTTTTTTTTCGGTACAACAATATCAATGCTGAAGGCCGGGTTCTTCTTATATTACAGGCTCGCTGTCGCTCGCCAGGAAAAAATCTACACCTAAATTGCACGAAAGGTCTTAATTAATATTGATAAAGAAATGGGGCAAAATGTCTGAAAACCGCATAACTAATGGGCCGAACGTCTTAAAATCTAAAAACTAAGTGGGCTAAACGTGAGAGTGAATGGGGGTCAGGAAAACCAACCACCCTCCCTTAACCCCTTCTGTACCGGTGCCATTCTTTTAACTTTATGTAACCAAGGGATATTATTGTGCATAAATATAATCAAGGGAGTAAAAGAAAACTGATTTGAGTAATATATTATATTCAGTAACTTAAAACACAGCTTAGATATACTCCTAACTGGTTATGAATGAGTTAGTGTGGGTTATAAACTCATTCTGGAGATTTAGTCTAATAGAGGTTATGAGGCTTGTCCAATATTAAGTCTATGGGTTAGGTTAAGAGTACAATATTGACTTGGCCTCAAATGAGTTTTAAGAGTGATGGGAGAGGGGTGAGAGCAGGATAAATCAAAGTGTGTAACCTTCCTTGCATCAGAGCCCTGGCTGGAGTGACTGTCTTTCCTAGCTCCTAGGGGTGTCGCTAGGGGTTAGTTTCCAAGTCAGCAAGAATTAATCTAGGTGGAACTTGGTTTTGAATAAAGAACACACACATTCAGTGGTGTCTAAGGGGGATAAGTTGTTTACAGAAAGTGTTTGCAAAGAATAAGTATAAATAATCTAAATATACATTAGCGTGATTAGTTTAACATAAAGATTGTGAAGGTAAAGTTAAATATGGGGTTAAAATCTGAGAATCAATACAATAGTACAATCATGTATTATTTTATTTTTGTTGTCTTTTTTCTAAGGATAAGCCATGGGCTTATTCCCCCAAACTAATATTCAATTAAAAGAACTCATAATAGGCTGTGCTTTTGGTGTGACATCTCGGAGCCAAATACCTGAGCCACTAGTGGCCTGTAGATGTTGAATGTTTTATGTTTTTATAGGGTAAAATATGACATCAAGTATATAATAATATACACAACTTTATTAAAAACAAGCATTTTCAATTATTTTGCTAGATCTGATACCATCGCAGCCAATAATGAAGTCCTAGCTTGTTCAGTTTCCAAGGCAAGATGCCTCCCTCCGAAGTTAACCATTTTTTTGTCTATGTGATTGAGGGAGGCAAAAGGCATAACTGCCTATAGCGAGTGCCTCCCCCATAGTTGAAAGAGTGACAGGGCCAAAATCAAGGGACGTTCGAACCATGCAAGGAATACATGTTAGAAGAGGATTTGCTCAAAATCAACAAGAACAAAAAAAAAATTATTTGAAAAGGTTTACATATCTACAAGCATGCATGGCAGACAGCGTTGCACGTTTTTAGCCCCGATCACTCGGTGATGGTTATGGAAACGGAGAGGGTAATCTGTAACTTCATTTACTGCTACACAATTTTTTGGGAGTACCTGGCTCCAGCACCATCTTACCACCTCTTAGGACCATGTGAGATTTCTAGATGCAGTGTATTGCTATAGGGTCGTATATGCTTAATTACACGTCTGCCTACGTACAAAGGAGTACAAAGGAAATCAAGCAACAACAGATCCAGTGACCCTTCTAGGTTGCTTGTCCTCCAAAACACTGAGGATCAAGTGTCCAAACAGTGGTTTAGAGGGGGTAAGGGAACATTGGAAAGGGAATTACTGCCCTGGAACTAATGTCCGTAGCAGGATTAGGAAGTTAGTAGGGGACAGATGGGTTAGTAACTGAGGGGGGGATAAAATAAAGTTATTCATTTACAAACGCAGTCAGTCGCGGGTTTGATGCGAGATATTTGTCTAGGCGGAGTTTAAATGAATCAACGGTGATGCAGTCTATAACGTTTCGGGGAAGCCCATTCCACAAGTTGACAACTCGATTGAAGAAGAAATTCTTAGATTCGTGCGAGTTAAAAGATTTACCAATAATTTTGCAACCGTTTCCCCGCGTGTAATTAGATTGGTCGATAGTGAAGTACTTACTACAGTTCATATTGTCGATGCCTTTGATGATTTTGAACACTTGAATTAAGTCGCCTCTTAATCTGCGCTGGGTTAAAGGAAATAGATTTAATTCTCTAAGACGCTCTTCGTATGGTTTGTTCTTTAGGCTAGGTATCATTTTGGTAACTCTACGTTGAACTCGTTCTAGCTTGTTTATATCTTTTTGGTAATAAGGGCACCAGGATTGAACGCAGTATTCCAGAAGAGGGCGGACTAAGGAATTGTAAAGGGTTAGGATAACTTCTTTGGATTTATGCTCAAATGACCTGCCTATAAAGCCAATTATTTTGTTTGCCTTCTTAACAACTTCTGAACATTGTTGACTCGGTTTTAGGTTACTCGATATTGTTACTCCCAGATCGGTTTCTCTGTTTACATTCTTAAGCTGAGTGCCATTCATCGAATAGTTTGCTTTCTCATTTAGGTATCCGATATGTAGTACTTTACATTTATCCGCATTGAAACTCATTTGCCAAATTTGGGCCCAACATGACAATTTATCTAGATTGTGTTGCATATCGTCAACTTGTTCTTTTGAGAGTACGCTATTTGCAATTTTTGTATCGTCAGCAAATTTTGAGATTGTACAGGTGAGACCCTCATCTATGTCGTTGATGTAAATTAGAAAGAGAATTGGTCCTAGTACCGATCCCAGGGGTACCCCGCTACTTACATTGGTCCATTTAGATGCCTTACCGTTTATGACTACCCTTTGCTTTCTGTTGCTGAGCCAATTTTCTATCCATTTCAACACACCGTCTTGTATTCCATGCGCTTTTAGTTTTAGCAGTAAACGTTTGTGGGGAACTTTGTCAAAGGCCTTTTGAAAATCAAGGTATATAATATCTACAGCTTTACTCTCATCGTAGAGGTTGAGGATATCGTGGAAGAAGTCTAAGAGGTTTGTTAAACAGGAACGTTTTTTACGAAAGCCGTGTTGAGTATCTTTAAGTATGTTATTTTCCTCTAACGTGGCTTGTGGTCAGATGAAAATCAAAGTTCTTTAACTTGAATATAATCACACTTGATATAAATCATACAAACACAACATTTACAATCATTCAACACTGAGTGAGTAACTGGTACACTTTGATCAACCTTAACCCCTTCTTTGCCAGCGACGTACGTTGGCCGACAGTAAAAAAAGTCATTCGCCAGTACCAGCACCGTACGACGTGTGTCAGTAATACTCGGTCCTTGTACCGAGCGGTACCTGGCACCATGACTTGTAAACATTGCTTAGAGATCTTGGCAACACTTCTCAGATTATATCTAAGGTCCCACGGGCGAGCTGGCTCAGTACTCGTCCAGCTTTCGGGGTGAGAGGATGCTCTCTCTCGACTTTAAAGCCATTTTGGCTATAATGCTTGGTACTGGAGGTTACATTTATAGTAATACCCTCTAGTAAAGTAGGGGTTAAGCCCGGTTCACACGTGTCGTTTTCTGTGCCGTATGTATAATTTTAATGACAACACAAATATTAAGGCAGTATAAATACGTTTTCCTATTGATCGTGTACCTGGTAGTTGTTGCGGCACCACCAAAGTAACCATGTTCTCCTTTGTTCACCTTCAGATACAACAATACTACACCAAACTAGATCTAAAACCACACAACAACAGCAACAAAGTGCTTCTCCACTAAAATCTTGTTTCCCTTCTACAGTGCGCATAATTATGTCCAGATACCATTGCCCACTTAAGTTCTGTTTCTAATCGTGATCTGATGTATGAAAGTAAAATTAGTTACGAATCAATTGCGTTTACAGTTTCTTTTAATAATCACTTTACTAATAAAATGAGTTAAGTGCTACACTCGTAAGTCAATCATGCGCAATATATTTCCATGAATATGATCACAGAGAGGAACAGAGCTTACATAAATATGTATGCAACTGTAGGCTATGTGACAGTTTTGTTTGATCTATTGCCCTAGTTGATATGCATTGAATTGTGGTGGTGCATCTTCTTTCAAAATTTGGAAAGAAGCACCAAGAAAGATATTTTCTCAGTCATGTTGACGATCGTCTAGTTCAAGTTGTTTACCTTGCATCCAGAAAAATACGTTCCGCATTTCAGAGTCCGGACTGAAATTTGGAATGCCGCACGCAACGCTCGTTTCAACTTTGGTTTTCTGTGTCCGTTTTTCGTATGTGACATTACAGGCTCAAAAACGGAACCTCAAAAGATGTCTCTTGTGAACCGGGCTTAAATTAATAAAGTCAGCCTCATTCAAGCCTCAAGTCACCCTTCTGTACCGGCGATTTGTTTTTCTCCTTTATTGTGGCTACTATTAAATTAATTTATGTTTAGAATGGGGCGCCACCAAATAATATGCTTCAAACTATCTCACTTTATCTTTTATACTACCACAGATCCTTCTTAAACTGCACAAAGTCGTCTAAATATAGCTAGAATAAACCTAATGCAACGTGAATATGTGATGTGGACGAAACTGCTGAAAATAGAATCGTGGTGAACCAATATGGTTGGGTTATTGATAGAGGCAGTATAATATACACATAGATGAAGTGAGAATCGGAGATACTGTAATTGGCAAGTAATATGAATTACCTTTTTCTAGGTAAAATACACTGAGATTATTTTGTGTTCACTGCCAACAGAACGAGATTAGGCCTATGAGGTGTTGTGAAATGGACTATCCGTTAGTGCCTGCGCTTGCGCTTTTACTAAGTTAAGTTAATATAATGTATTGCCGTTCTGTACGTAGACTATGCAATACCAATAGTAATTTTGTTTATATATATTAGATTTCACCCACTCATCTGCATGTAAATACGTCGAAATAAGATGTTTACAATCCTTGGATATTCATTATACAAATATTAGCCTACATATGTTGTTGTTGTTGTTTTTCCCCAAGCTGCCTGGCCGAACAGCCCCAAGGCCCCGAGCAAGGCCAAGGCCATAACCGAGCGCACGCGCCCCCCCCCCCCCCCCCTCCCCCCCACAACCTCCCGCCGACCACAATAAAGCCTGGGTGACCGAAGCCACTCCATGGCGGGGAGCTGAGGAGGGTGCGGAAACGCCCGGGAAACCAAAGCCCCACCCAGGGCCCTGTGCCCCTCAGCAATTATGAAGAGAAAGTTGAGGAGCAAAGAAAAGATGTGACGCTTTGGCTTCCAATCTTGGTAGATTAGGAGGTCAATCCACGCAAGAGACGTCGTCACTTGAGATCTAGAAAATATACAAGTAAAAGGAACAGTCAGAGTAAGGTATGGGTATGGCAGAGATCGCTCAGTTCTCACTCTGATAGACCAGCCCATCACCACATGACTAGAACCCAATCCTCTCAGCATCAGCTAGGAAAGGCCCTAGAAAGCCGCCTTTGGCATGGGGATAGCTCCCCTGTGTCAACCCTTTTCGGGGTTGGGCACCCGCCCTAGCCTAGCCTAGCCTACATATTGGTGGGAACAGTTTATAAATGATATTTATAAAGTAGCTCACTAAACAGTTTGTAAATATGTGAAAGGGAAAGTTTATTCCATTGATGATTATAGCCTACCTGTACCAGTTTCATTTGTATACTGAACATGATTGGCTGGTAAACAACTTATTCCGACGACTGTACATACACACATAAGAACACTGGAGTTTGCAGAAAGCTAATTCGCCCACACTAGTCAAATCCCTTTCACTCCCAAACCATATTGTCCATGTTCCCATCTAATATTATCTTGATCCTACTATAACATTTGGTTGCCTATTCCACTATCTACAAATGTGTTACCAAACCAGTATTTACATTTATTGGTTCTTCTAACAAATGTTATCCAATATGACACCATTTGCTCGAGTTCTCTCGCTATCATTGTATAAGGCAGAAGTGCTGGAAACTAGACCAGTAGTAGAACTGTACCAGTAGTAGGCGTAAAAGGTCAACCATCCCAAGTATGAAATTACCTTGGTACAATGATTTGCTCAATAACTATTCTGTGATCTAAAAGGCAAAATTGCAATATGTTTAGCGAGGAAAACTGGAACGTACTAGTAACAGCTGTAGATTGGTAGCTATTGTGTAAAATCAAAATTCAGGATAACAAATTGTTTGTGTACCGGTACGGTTCCTTTTGAATCGGATATGCCAAGTCATTCCAAATTATTTCCCTTTTATTGTCCAGTGTGTAGATCAAAGGCAAAAGTAAACCTATAATTTTATTTATGACCATTAAAGCAAATTGAATTGATTTATTTTTGTTTTACTTTTCCCGGTCTACTAAGTTGCCCGAATACTGACACCACATGATATATGAAGTAGCCTACTAATCGTCCTGGAATTCAAATTCTAGTCCATTTGATCAACAGGCAAAAACTATTGCTATTTCAATGTCTAAATGAGATGTATCACCGACATACTCGTTACTACATAAAATGGAGCATTTTATCAATGTACTGGAAATATTTTCTATAATAAGACATTCGTATGTCTATTATTTGTTTTTACTTAGCTAAATTCAAGAATTTGTAAATGGAATTTTATATCCAATATAAAATATAAAAATTATATATTATTTTATTAATATATAATGCATTAAATATTCAACTTCAATGGCTATATGTGTTTAGTTAAAGATTAATTATTTTAAGAGGTCTATGCACTGTAGGCTATATACCTCGTGCAAAATATGAGAGTAATGATAGTATATTTATAAGCATATGAAAAAACATTTGTGAGTAATGAAGCATTTGATGATCATACAAAACCTCATCGAATGATTGGCTTTACATAACTTCCATTTATATCCTTTATGTAATTGATGCAAATGTATCTGTCTGTTGACAATATGAACCCCATTGGTAGAATTCAAGGTTCTATATAAAAACCTTGACACAATGACAGCACACCATCTAACTACTGTAGTGTGAAGATATTTCCTGAGAACATAACTATGGGTGTTGGATTATGTTGATTTGAAATTGTTGAAGGTGTACACCTCAGACAGACAATGCTTGGTAGATTTCATGGCGGTAGAGCCAACAATACAGTACCTCATCATAGTGAGTTAGGCTTAGCATGTATATGTATATGGCGAAAAATATATCTGGAACCTAATATGCAGAAGTGGCTATGCTGGTTAATGTACGGTACTGTATGTTTGTAGCCAGCGTTATTGTAGTACCTTGTCAATGGTGATGAGGCTCTATCATTGATAAACAATTTTAGGCAAAATGTTTGTCATTTTAGTCATCAATTATGAATGTAATGTGAAGTGTGATGGGAAAAGTGGAATCAGAGTAGGCTACACACAAAAATTACCATAACAGCGAGAGTTGGAAAAGCCATGACTAAAGGAGGCAAAACACATTACTATACGTATGGAGGTAAGTGTGTTTTTTATTTGTGGAAACTGGGAAAATATTGAGATTATATTGTATAATATAGTTGTGATTTTGACATTTCTAAAGCTGGACTTTTAGCTTTTATTCTTCGATTCATGCCATTTACATAATGAGTAATCGCAGTAACATACAACTTGTCTTAATGCACATCATATGACATTTATTTACTTTATACTCTCACATATTTCTGTTGAAGATCAGAGAGAATATACAAAATATAAAATTGAAAATAATGTTTTTTGTAAATAGTTTCAAATATTATTCAGTATTGTGCATAAGAACACAACTATCACCGTTCACGAGCTGATCAAAGTACTAGGTAATCTATTCTGCATACCTTGCACCCCATTTCCAAATCCAGGCTTACCTACGTTTATATAAAATAGAAATAATCCAGTTGGAAGCCATTTGTATTTTGTATGGCTTATTTCGTTATTAATTTGTGTTAATGCTTTGCTGCTATCCCCCGTGGTGATAATCTATAATCTTCATCGACTTACTGCAAGATTCTATAATGTTATATCTCTATTGTTGTGTTTATCTAATGCATGTAGGCTAAGGAGTTTCAAACTATCATCAATCCATAATATCTAATAGTGTGGATACTTTTATCATTCATGGTTGGATTGCCTCTAGTCTCTATCCATTTTAACCGACTCTAAAATTGAACAACATAGTCTTTGAATCTGGTATTAACTACTTATTTTATTACGCACAAGCTATATAATGGCATGTACTTATCGTATAATTATGTATTTTGGGTAGTAGGGATGTGCCGTCGTCGTACTTTAATATGTAATGAATCACGTGTTAATTACGTACTTTTTATGTGTAACTATGTACTAATAACACTAAGTTATCACGGAAATTGGTGCGGTCGCATCAACGTACACACATCATACTTCTGTATGTGATGGTAAATAAATAATATAGTAAGTACGGTACCAATAATGTTATAATTATATATAACTGTTATATGCATGAATAACATACCTACGTCGTATTTCACTTCATAAATATTCATAGGGTAATAACGTAGCCTACTTAATGTACCAGTAGTAATAATATCACAATAACAGTTATCAGATACATCTGTGGAGCCACAGTGAGGTAACGTCATACTTAATTAAGTCGTAAATCATGTTAGTAACCAATAACGTATTAGTCACGTAGAATAATGGGATCGCTACAACATACACAAATCTTACTTCAGTATGTAAAGAATCAACTGCTACCCGACGTAATGTGTAAAATTCTAATAACGTTTTGAGTTAATGTCATCATAACATTGTAAGTACATGTACTACCCACGTACTATATTACGTGTCAATAACATCATAGTAATACGTAGTTACCACGTTAATTTGGGCGCTCAGTGGCGTAACAATGTGATACTTCCCGACGTAATGAGTGACATACTAAAAACGTGTTTTGTTAACGTATAAATTACGTTACAAGTACACGTGTACTGACTTAGATTGTTACGTGCCTATAGCAGCACAATAACACTTAGTTACCACGTAAATGTGGGTGCTCACAGTGACGTAATAATATCATACTTCCCGATGTAATGTGTAACATGCTAATAACGTGTTGTCTTACTGTGGTCATTACATTATAATTACACCTGTTACCGACATTCTATGTTACGTGCCAATAGCATCATAATTACACGTACTTGTTGCGTAAAAATGAACATTCACAATGACGTAACAATGTTATACTTACCGACGTAATGAGTTACATATTAAAGACGTTATTTGTTACACTTTTTACATTTGATGCTTCACCCCCTTCAGGTGTCCATTTTTTGTCTCATAGTGAGTATGGTGAAGCTCCTGCAATTTATCTCTCACTCTCTCTCTCTCTCTCTCTCTCTTATGTATTTATTTATATATATAAAAAAAAAAAATGTTTTGCACCTATGATGTAATTTCACATTTCGTTCTGATAGTTAGGCGATTCGATGCTGCTTTGGAATGATCTCTAGGAATCAGACGGTTAAACTTATTGCCATAAAATCAACAAGATCTCTCTCGACATATAGTCGATTAGCCTTTAAACGGCGAACCTATGGTATTTGAAAGTGCCCGCCAGGCAAGATAATTTGATACATTCCCGACGAAAATCATCTATCTAGCTATTGACTGATGCCGTGATCCCCGAAGGGGTGGCCACGAACGAACTGCCCCCATGCACCTCTGTCCCCAGTCAGCCGAAGCCCCTCCTCCCAACCAGCACCGCCTTCATCCATATACTTCCGCACTTCATCCTTCCACCTCGCCTTCGGTGCACCTCTCCCTCTCTGTCCTTCCACCTCGCTCTCGTACACCCTCTTAGTCATTCTCTCGCTTTCCATACGTTCCATATGGCCGAACCATCTAAAGTTGTTCTTTTTCACACTTTCCAGCACATCTACCTTCACACCACACCTCCTTCTTACTTCCTCATTTGTCTGTCTATCCCTCCATGTAACTCCGCACACACTTCTCAAGTAACTAATTTCCACCACTCTCACTCTTGGTCTGAGTCTCTTCCCGAACATCCATGCTTCGCTTCCGTAAGTTAGTGTCGGGATTACCACACTGTCATGCAAGGACTTCTTCACTTCCATACTGACCACCCTATTTCTTGTTACTGCTTTCAACGTTCCTCCAACCCGCTTCCCCTGTTGCACCCTCTCCCGCACTTCTGCATCCATTGTCCCATCTTTACTCAACACACTGCCCAGATACATAAAAGAGCTTACAATCTCCATAGCCTGACCGTTCAACTTTACCTCACACTCTGTGACTTCACCCCTTTCGAAGATCATAACCTTGCTCTTCCCCACATTTACCTTCAAATTCCGTTTTTCGCACACTGTTCCAAACTCATTTACCATACCCTTCAACTCCCATTCATTATCGCTCATCAGAACTTTTTTAATCCGCATACAGCAGTATAGGCAGCTTCCACTCCTTTCCCTCCCTTTTCAGCGATACACCAACATCCACTGCTCTTCCTAGTATTTCTTTCTTGACTCCATCCATATATACAGTAAACAATCACGGGGACATCACACCCCTGTTTCAACCCAACATTCAGGTCAAAGAACTCGCTCTGCTCATTCTCCACACATACTTCCGCCTTTGCACCCTCATACATGCTCTTCACTGCTTTCAGCAACTTGCCATCTACTCCGTATATTTTAAGTACTTTCCACACACCTTCTTTATCCACTCTGTTGTAGGCCTTCTCCAAGTCCATAAAGGCAACATACACTCTTATTTGCTTCTCCAGATATTTCTCCACAACACAATTCAGGGTAAAATTCTGATCTACACATCCTCTTCCCTTCCTAAAACCTCCCTGCTCGTCGCCTATCCATTTCTCCGTTCTCACTCTCACTCTCTCCATCACTACCCTACTGTACACCTTCCCTACTACGCTTAAAAGACGTATTCCTCTGTGGTTACCACTCACTCCTCTTTCCCCTTTGCCCTTATATAGGGGACTATTATGCCAGTCTTCCAGTCATCGGGTGCACTCCCCTTCTCCCATGCTATTTTGCACATTATCCATACCCATTCGATCATTATTGCACCACCATACCTCAATATTTCCCCACACACTCCATCTGTTCTTGGTGCTTCCCCTACTTCACTCTTTTCACGTCATTATCCGATAAATATCGTTATTACTTATTCATATGTGCCTATTTTACATTAATATGAAGATATTAACATGTAACAGGAATAAAACAAGTGGGAATAGTATTTGGGGGGGTGAAAAATACGATGTATTGCCGACCGGTTCATTCATGAGAGGAGAGCCGGAGCGGCACACACCCTCCCCCTCCCACTTATCGATCGATACTGATGTCTTGCTAGTGAAGTCTCCCTCTTGCTACGATTTCTATAATTATGCCTGATCTTCGACCTTGAAACCGTATGGGAGATATCGTCGCGGAAAATAAACCGATAAACAAGGGGCTAAGAGGAAAAATAGGTAATAATTGAAGGGGTAGGGGGGTAAGGGGGGTTTGGACACATGTGGAGGAGTGATAGGAGGTATAGAGGGGAATGATCTCACTTAATCACATATTCCTTTGTTGTGAGTGCCACTGGGGTCTTTTAAAAGTTTTTTTTTTAGGAATTGGATCTTAAGAGTCACGTCGCCTTCGCCCAGTAAAACATCTTAAGAATCTCGGCTCCGTTAAGGGGTTAGGGTATATTTTTTGGTCTATTTATTTGTTTATATATATATTTATTGTTCAGTTTCCTCGCTAGACCTCCAAGCTTTTTAATAAAAGAAGCACCCCCTAGACCCCCCTTCGAGATATATTTGTAAATGTTTTGGGTAGAAAAATGAGCCGGCCGAAGGCCGATTCCTCCTATAAATGGCACCAAAGGTCCTAATGACAAAGAAATGGGATGAAAGATTGAAAATCGACAAACTAATGAGGCAAACGTCTTTAAAAAATCAAAACCAATGGGGCTACACAGGAGGGGAAAAAAAAAAAACACATCTCCCCTTAAGCTCCAAATGACATCCCATGGTAATAATAATTCTCCCTAAGAGCCGCCACAACATTCCCTCTGAAGCCCGCCAAAATGACATCCCATGGTAATAATAATTCTCCATCAGAGCCGCCACAACATTCCCTCTGAAGCCCGCCAAAATGACATCCCACGGTAATAATAATTCTCCCTAAGAGCCGCCACAACATTCCCTCTGAAGCCCGCCAAAATGACATCCCATGGTAATAATAATTCTCCCTAAGAGCCGCCACCACATTCCCTCTGAAGCCCGCCAAAAGATTCTCCACTCTGATTGGCTCTCCCGACTTTCCTTTGGGGTTGCTGATTGGATGGTTTGAACAGTATTGGAACCTTCGACGGATCTTGTAACCAATAATTTTTCGCCGCCTTTATTGGCTAAATATTTCCAATATTGAAGGGCAGATTTATATTTGTATATTTATGATTTTATTATTATTATTATTATTATTATTATTATTATTATTATTATTATTATTATTATTATTATTATTGTTGTACTTAATTATAGATACTGTTCTACTAGGGTGGGAAAAATTCGACAGTTGTTTAGAAGTTTGCGTTTTTTATTTAACATACTCCCATGGTAGCCGTAATCCCCATAGCAATTGATTCTCTGTTCGTGTCAAAATGATTTCAAGCTATTATTTGAATACCTACGATGGCCACTATAGTTTGCACTTCGGAATTGTTACATTCCCATTACAACCTATTTGGACAATCGCTATTCAGAGTCTTGACTCACTTCAACTTCAAGCCAAAGGCACATCACTATCTTCACAATGGTTGACAAAACTATATTTATTAGTGGCCCCTCCATCATTGACGATATGCTTATTATTATAATAGCCTCCTTTCAAGCGCCCGCCGGTAGCCAGTTTGAAACTCCCACCGCGGGGAAGAGGAGTACTACATCATAAGTGTAACGCTACTTCTCTTATGGAATTGTCTTATGATTGGGGTACACACTACGAAAAAACTTTGTAAAAAATAAAAGAGAAAAAATAATTCAAAATTGTTTTGCTATAGCTTTCCATCTTGTGGATTTCTTGTGCGTGGATTCTCGCCCAGACTGTGGCAACCGAGACGCCATACTTCCTTCCCTTCCCCGCGAACCATCCCAATTTTTTTTTTTTCTATGTGATTGAGGGAGGCAAAAGGCATAACTGCCTATAGCGAGTGCCTCCCCCATAGTTGAAAGAGTGACAGGGCCAAAATCAAGGGACGTTCGAGCCAAAATGCCTGGACACACGGAGTTTGAAGCAATTTAAGTCATAGGAAGAGGGAAAGACTGATTCTGGGAGAGAGTTCCAGAGCTCAGCTGTTGAGTAGAAGAAAGTTTGAGAGAAACTTTTCACTCTTGGGGTGGAGAGTTGCACAGAGTAGGGGTGGGATTGAGACGGGTACCACGTGCCCTACATAAAGGAGGTGGTATGCACTGGGATAGCTCTGAGGAACACTGATTAGTATAGTAGCAATAGAATAGCGAGAGAGATGCAACATTGCGGCGGAGAGAGAGAGATTGCAAAGAGTTGGTGAGTGGACGGGAGTTAATGATACGAAAGGCCTTCCTTTCAAATTTGTCTAGGAGAGCGGTGTGAGAGGAACCTCCCCACACATGTGAACAATACTCAATACAAGGGCGCACTATGCCCCTGTACAGAGCACGAAGCTGTGCAGGGGAAAAGAACCCCCTAAGGCGGTTGAGCACACCCAGCTTCTGGGAGGCTGCCTTAGCAAGACTGGTAATATGGTCCTTCCAAATGAGAGCAGAAGAAAAAAGAGACACCAAGAATATTGAGAGAAGATAAAGGGTTGATTTTGTATTGTTGAAGAATAAGGGATAGTCCGCTGGGAGATCCTGACGGGTAGATAGATGGAGAAATTGGGTTTTGGAAGCATTAAAGTTAACAAGGTTTTCTCTGCCCCAATTGGAAATAGTATTTAGATCAGAATTTAAGAGTTCTATGGCTTCATTACGTTTGTCGTTGAGGGATTGCTGGCTGGGGCGTTCTGAAAAACTAATGGAGTAGTGTAAGGTTGAGTCGTCTGTGTATGAATGGATGGGAATTAAGGTACAGTTAAGGAGATCATTTATAAAAATTAGAAAGAGAATAGGAGATAGGACAGAGCCCTGAGGAACACCGGAGTTCATAGGGTGAGGAAGTGAACAATGGCCGTCCACAACCGCAGCTATGGAACGGCCGGAAAGGAAATTAGAGACAAAGGCACAGATGGAGGGATAGAAACCGAAGGAGGGTAATTTAGAAATTAAAGATTTATGCCAGACTCTATCGAAGGCTTTCGATATGTCTAGTGCAATTGGACGTGCGCGCCTGTGCTCATTCTTCGTTCACTCGCTTCTAGTGAGTCCATGCTCATTTGTATTTATCTGAGTTGTTTTGAACAGGTTTAGACTAGATAGCACAGGCTACCCCATTGGTATGCCCGCAGGGAAGTGTTAAAATAGGGTACTATTGTGCAGGCGCCTTCAATCTTCCAGGATCAGCGCCGCATGTGTTCTTTGTTTTATGTTTTCTGCACCTTAGTCTTGCTATTAGCTACTAGTTAGGAGGCTCATATATCCGCAGAATTAGGCTTCTGACCGTCTATATGAGGCAGTTTCTTTTTTATTATTGTAGCAGACGCCCTGGTCTAAGAGTTGTCACATGTGGTGTGGGACTTTCCATGGTTTGAGCCTGCTTTGCCCCGCTCGTGGGGCCCCCACGCCAGATTTCGCAGCAGTGTCTTCAGGAGGTATGGTATACTACAAGGTGTATGATTACTACAAGCCTCGTGGCCAGCCTCATTAGGGGTCTCCGTAGGGTATAGGAGTTTGGTATTTATTAATAAATATTATTATTATACTATTATAGCCCTAAGATATTTCCCTCATTTATATGTTGTCACAATGACCAGGGTCTATAGGGTCTTTTAGGAGTAGCTAGACGGTAGTGGCGCCTAGCTGTTTTTAGATGCAGCTGTGCCAAGTCTATTTGAAAGACCTGGTATTGTGAGTTTCACTCCGATACCCTTCCAATTACACATGTCTAGTTTTGCCGTGCCTGTAAGCATTTTTGTCTCAATAAATATTTGTGTAGAATGAGCCCATAGTGTTATCAGTTTCGTCTAACCAGTTGTTAGTTAACCTCTCCGCGGCACACAGGTTTTTGTTTACAGGGTCATACTGTGCGCATGTATGATGATTTTGGGACCCATTGCCAATTTTGATAAAAAGTACATCAGCGTGTAGGGAATGTTTGTGTGCATCGGCCCATATATATTTGACCCCCCAAAAAATTTCTGGGGGGGTGGGGGAACAGTCTGTAGTTGAAAAATGTGGAGCGAATGGCACCGCGCGGCTAGATTTTCATCGAGCGGGGAGATTTCCCTGCCGAATTTTCACGCGCCCAGGGGATAGAAGGAGAGGGAGGAGGGGGTGGGTTACCGCGTATTATCATGTATATCTCCTTTTTTATCCCTTCTAGGCTATGTAGAGTATGTATACGTGTGTAGGCCACCCATATAACAATGAATATGCCTCATTGTGACCAAAATTTGCAATATATAAGGGAATTATAAGATAATTTTTAGGCGGGAATGAAGATGGGTTGGAGGTTTGGCGGCAATTTATGAGCTGAGAGTGTGGTTTGCGCTATAATTTTTTTTTTTTTTTTTTTTCTATGTGATTGAGGGAGGCAAAAGGCATAACTGCCTATAGCGAGTGCCTCCCCCATACTACGTAAAGGAGGTGGTATGCACTGGGATAGCTCTGAGGAACACTGATTATTATAGTAGCGATAGAATAGCGAGAGAGATGCAACATTGAGGCGGAGAGAGAGAGATTGCAGAGAGTTGGTGAGTGGACGGGAGTTAATGATACGAAAGGCCTTCCTTTCAACTTTGTCTAGGAGAGCGGTGTGAGAGGAACCTCCCCACACATGTGAACAATACTCAATACAAGGGCGCACTATGCCCTTGTACAGAGCAAGAAGCTGTGCAGGGGAAAAGAACCCCCTAAGGCGGTTGAGCACACCCAGCTTCTGGGAGGCTGCCTTAGCAAGACTGGTAATATGGTCCTTTCAAATGAGAGCAGAAGAAAAAGAGACACCAAGAATATTGAGAGAAAGGGATAGTCCGCTGGGAGATCCTGACAGGTAGATAGATGGAGAAATTGGGTTTTGGAAGCATTAAAGTTGGAAATAGTATTTAGATCAGAATTTAAGAGTTCTATGGCTTCATTACGTTTGTCGTTGAGGGATTGCTGGCTGGGGCGTTCTGAAAAACTAATGGAGTAGTGTAAGGTTGAGTCGTCTGCGTATGAATGGATGGGAATTTAGGTACAGTTAAGGAGATCATTTATAAAAATTAGAAAGAAAATAGGAGATAGGACAGAGCCTCTAGTGCAATAGAAAAAGTCTCACCGAAGTTTAGAAAGACAAGAGATAAGAGCAATTGGACGATAGTTGGAGGGTTGAGAGCGGTCACCCTTCTTTGGGACAGGTTGAATGTGAGCAAACTTCCAGCATGAAGGGAAGACGTTAGAGGATAGACTAGGATATTAGGCATAAGTAAGAGAGAGGAGGGCGGAGAGGGAGGAATAGCACCGGAATCATCCAAGGTGGAGTTTCTAGCAAAAGTTTGAGCGAAGAGTTTAGCTTTGTCAGAGGAAGAAGTGATGGTTGTGCCATCAGAG
This sequence comes from Paralithodes platypus, assembly GCA_032716605.1. NCBI lineage: Eukaryota > Metazoa > Arthropoda > Malacostraca > Decapoda > Lithodidae > Paralithodes > Paralithodes platypus. The sequence continues at coordinate 42,974,992 of CM064547.1, forward strand.
TGGGAAAGGGGAGGGAAAGACGAGGAAGAGAAATTGTTGGAGAGGTTTTTGGCTAGATGCCAGAAAGCTTCAGTGCATTTATTATTGATGAAAGAGTGTTTGGCAAGTCGAAGAACAGATTTGGCTTGATTCCGGGCAGAAACATATGAAGAATGAGAGTCTTGAGTTTTAAGGCGTCGGTACCGTTTGAATGCTTCCTCCTTATTGCGGACAGCAGTAGAACAGGCGTGAGTAAACCGATTTTTTAGCATTAGTCTGAGAGAAAGAGAATGGAATGTATGCTTCCATGCCCGATAGGATTACCTCGGTAATGCGTTCAGCACTCTCCGATAAATCATTCCATGGGAAATCAAAGAAGTCCTGCCGAAGAGCCTCCCAGTCGGCAGCGCCAAAGTGCCACAAGCGCCGCCGGCTAGGAGGATCGGGTGGCTGTACTGGAGAGATAGGACAGGTGACAGAGATAAGTTTATGGTCGGAGGAGCCCAGAGGAGAGAAAAGATCGATAGTATGGCCGATCTCCGATGCGATCCTACGGGTGGGTTGCTGAACTAACTGCTCTAGGTCATTTAGAGCCATAAAGTTGAGAATTCATGGTGTGGAGGAATGAAGTGTGGTGTGCATGTTTAGTGTAGTGAAGTGGATAGGAGGAGGAGGTGTTTGTGAGAGCTAGCTGGATTGCTCTCAGTGTAAATGAGGCACAAAGAAAATCATTACGTATATCTCGTACTTAGAGCACTGTCTTGCTATAATACAGACTTGTACGTATGTAGACGTGCCATAATTATATAAATATATATACCGCATATAGACCAATTCATGCAATATTTACGCACATTATCAATGAGTTTCTAGCAGACGGAAGCCTAAAAGGGTGGGTGGGGGTGGGAATGAAAGGGGGAGAGGGTGTGTTACGCCATAAATATCACTTATATCTTGTACTTAGAGCACTGTCATGCTATAATACAGACTTGTACGTATGTAGACGTGCCATACATCAATATATATACCGCATATAGACCAATTCATGCGATATTTACGCACATTATCAATGAGTTTCTATGCATGAACCAAGGTGTGAGTGAGTTGTGCTGGGAATGAAATGGGGAGAGGGTGTGTTACACCATAAATATCACTTATATCTTGTACTTAGAGCACTGTCATGCTATAATACAGACTTGTACGTATGTAGACGTGCCATATATCAATATATATACCGCATATAGACCAATTCATGCGATATTTACGCACATTATCAATGAGTTTCTAGCAGACGGAAGCCTAAAAGGGTGGGTGGGTGGGTTGGAGGCAGGGAGTGAGTCGTGGAGAGAGTGAAGGCAGTAAACATATGCAGCTGTGTGATAATTGTGGAGGCGCCCCAGGCGTATGGATGTCTTGGGATTTTGAACCTTATGTCTAGGAGGTGTCTGGTGTTCGTTGCCACCAAGAGGTTTACAATAACATGAGTCAGGAATGGAGAGAGAGAGAAAGTGAGACATGCGTATGTCGTACGTATAAATGGACTTCAGAATTGCATTTTTATGCAAGCAGACATTGCATTTTAGACACATGTGAAGTACCACAGAAACATGTAGGCCATTGACTGTAAATAAAGTACTATATTATAGACCAGGAACGAGGGTGGTCAGTAAACATCGGCTTAACCTTTTTTGATAGAGAGCTAAATATAGACTGGTGTCGCCTTACACTTGCGAAATGGTAGATTGCCACCAGAAAACTTATATTTATTTATTTCCAAGTAATATGCAATCTAAATGTATATTCGAGACCTACTGCAAGTATTTGTATACCAGTCATGACTATGTATAATCCAATATACGCGCGTAGGCGAGACATAAGAAAGATGGTTGAGCAATTTTCGACACCCACACAGTTATTATTCACTATTATTTACAATATTATACAATACAAATGTATTTGTGAAGAGTATTTTATGCATTATTGTATTTATACAAATTTTGTTCCCAGAGAGAGCTGCTGTGGCTGGAGGGAGCAGCAAGGGTCACCCAGTAACCGCTTGACCGTGTGATAATGACTGGAGTCACACTGAGAGGGGCAATTTTGCTGAGTGTTTGGGCAATTTTTGACAGAATAAAGTTATATAATTACTAATTCTTGACAGAGACAAACTTGTATAAACCTTGGCATGATATAATTGATAATCCCATCAATTTACAAACGTAAATTGGTGGGATAATTCATTTTTTTTTGTATATTGTTATTTCGATTGTAGACACAAAGTTTTGAGTTAAATTTGGTATGAGCTCCTGTGGCATGGTTGGTAAGGTCGCGGACTGGAAAACTCAAAGTGTAGTAGGGTAGTGGGATCGAATCCAGGAGGGGGTTATGGGGAAGGTTTTATACTGTTTAGAACATTTTTGATAACACATTTTTTTACAAGATCATGCCATTGTATTCAAACAATATGAAATATTCATAGAATATATCATATTGTAAGAATGCAATGACATGACCTTGTATTTTTTTTTTTATTGTTTTATTTTGTTATCTTAGTAGGTTTGACAGGATTTATTGAAACATATTTATTTTTGTACAATTCATTTGAGGTAAGAAAATATATACACATTACTTAGGCTATAACAAACATATATATTGATATACTAAAAAAAGAAGGCATATTACATGTAAATCTTTGAAACTTATAAACTAAATAATGAAACATACAATTATATAATGTACAAGCTATATCACAGGGACATCTTTGGAACTTATACATTATATAATATATATGTTACATTATGAGGTAGCGTGATCAATTAGGTCAGGTCAGGTAAGGTAGGGCGCGAGTCCAGGGTAGGGCAGGGCAGGGGGCGAGTCCAGGGCAGGGCATGGGGCGAGTCCAGGGCAGGGCAGGGCATGGGGCGACACTCAGTAATTCTTGAAGGTGTGGTAGTCCCTGAAGCAGTCACCCAAGCAGAGTGCAACTTTGCACTCCGCGCACATTGAGGTGACTCTTTTGGTGGCGTGGGGTTTTCTCACACTGGAGCTGCAGACGTGGCACCTGCACCTGCCTGTGATGAGTGCCAATCAGCTCGGTGTTGGTTGGGTAGTGTCTTTCGACACCCAGCTGGATGCGGTCAGGAACGTGATCCTCACGCCATGCCGTACGTTAAGGTCAGCCCTTCGTAGCGGTTGTATCTGCTTCATCTGCTCGGAACTGTACACCTCATTATATTTATATCCAAAAGGTTCCAAGTCCTTTTTCCAGTGCTTCGTAATCCTCGGTAACTCAACATATGCCCTTGTTCTCTTCAGTCGCACAGTCTCTTTCTGGAGCTGAAGGCCTCCAGTTGATGGCTGTGGATTTGTTTATATATTTATTATATATTATACAAATAACCTGGTGGGGACCATTGGGTCTGTTGTTGCTTTTCTTCCTTTGTATATCCAAGGGGTCACAAGTCATTTTTTCTTTGCTTCTTAACCCTCTCACCACGGAAGGGCTCTTGAACGCCCATAAAAAAGCATATAACAGGTACCCGGAAGGCCTCTTGAACGCCCAGTGGTTGAAAACCTGTGAGCTTCGTGTGCGAGGTGTCGGTCAGACGCATGTAAACAACAGCCGGCTGGACCGACGCCCCGCATCTCCGGCCACAAGAAGGAGAGCGTCGCTTGTTCGTGTGTGCCTGTATGTTGTTGTCAAGTATCGAAAAGTGGTGTAAAGTGGCTGTTTTGGCCATAAAGTTATCTCCAATGAAATCATCGTAACAGCTCAACCAGTTGACTTAGAGAGCTCTACTTAATGCCATTCTACAGGTAAATAAGACAGCTACGCTTGGGGATGCGCGTGAATGCGGGAAGCAGTCTGATTAACGAATATACGGTAGCCTAGCCTAGACGTTTTTCGGCCAAAACACCCGGGTTTCCAGGAATATATATATAATACATAGCCGGGGCTGGAGGGTTAATCCTCAGCAACTCAACATATTCACCTAAAGTCTGTTTCATTTCATCTGGATGGGGCTGGAGTTTTCGCAGAGTGGCTCCAGTCCAGACATTATGCTTGACTTGCATTGTGGTGGTTTAATAATCCAATAGCGATGATAGCCTCTGAAGTCCTATTTTAACCCTTCTTTAGCGGCCTATGCGGTTTATTTATATGTACCGCCCAGCGGGGTGTTTTTAGCCAAAATAGGGCTGTTTACGTGATCATTTTCATGCCTAAATAAGACCCAGAACGTAAAACAAGTATCTATCCCTGAAAGGGCATAAACAGAGCTTTCGAATGACACCATAACGATCCTTGTATGATGGATAGTTTTCTTGCAATAACCTTGCAACGCGAGTGCAAAAAGCATGTAATTCGGTACTTTCCCCATATAATTCAGTATGTAGCGAGTGAGAGAGGGAGGAGGGAGCTGAGATTCGTGTCAGTAGGTTCGCCGCGGTGGTCTGGAGCAGTCATACGCTCGCTAGTCTCCTGCCACCACTTGTCTCTCTCTCTCAGCAACATTACGTGCTGAAATTGCCACTCGACCTATGTCGAGCGCCGCCACATAGTCCAGCTTTATTAAAAACGACTTATGTGGTGAGCCGCTTTTTAAGGGTTAACTAACATTTCATCTGACAGTAAATTGCAAAGTTTCCATCAAGATTTCTCAGTAATTTTGAAGATTTTGTAGTGAAATATGGTGCTAACTATAAACACTTGGTCATAGTTTTAGTAGCAGAGTAGTTCTAGAAGAGTTCTAGTAGCATAGTCATAGTAGCAGAGACATAGTAGTTAACATCTTTCCATTAAGTATCGAGATATTACCTGCTCAAAGATTCAATTTACCGTCAGTTGAAATGAAACCGACTATAGTTCTCTTTATGTTCAAGCTTTGTTAACAATGAAGCTTTCTGGTTGAGCCCAGAATCTTTTACTCTCTAACGGTATTTCGAACTTCTAGCTACTTAGTAGTAGCCTCTACGTTCCAACGTAGAGCTTATACTATGACGATGTAATCTGCTTCGCTTTAGAGCGGCAATTATCGTATACACATAGCGCGAACTAAATCGATAACATCTAGAGTAGCACCTTACTCTCTCGACTAGGTACGTTGTACATACTTTTGAGGTCTTTTTAATAGAAAAGTGAAAAGAGAAACGAGAAAGAAAAGAAAAAGTTGTCGACTAGGCCATTCCATCTGGCTCTTCACGCCGCTGTCATGGACGTACCTTCTAACCCGTTCCGGATTAAAGGGCATCTCTTTCGCGCTACCACTCGGGTGCACACGTGTTTCTGGTGCTCCGTATTTTTGGTGCCTTCCACTCCTATCTTCGTCACCTTTTGGTGAGTTTTGGGCCTTTATATGGCACCTGGATTTATAGATAGATGATCCGTGTTGTAGGCACAATGTAAAGTGGGCACTCAGGTGTTTAATTCGAGTGTTTGCGTTGAAAGTGGAGGTCTCTCATGTTTTCAGCCCTCTGCGTATGCGTGTCATTGGACACCGTTAATGTTTGTAAGGCCTTTGCCTTATTTTGCTTTTAGCCTTGCGGTGACTTTAGTTTAGGTTTTGATAGGTTCTATTCATTTAGGGCTTCTTGTCGCTACCTTAGTTTCTGACTTACCCGAGTTTTTTCAGTGGATAGGCTAACTTCGGTTTTTCGGGTGATGCTATGGTGGGGGGCGCCGACCTGGGATGTCACTTGCCCCATGATTGGTCTTTTAATGTCGCACTCACACATCTTTGGGTGTGCGGTTGCTAGTGGCGTCCTTCTTTTTATTTATTCCTATCACCTAGTGCCGCTTAGGCTAACTTTTTGTGGGTAGCCTAGCCTACAGGGGGCGTTTTGTCGTTCGATTCTGTTGCAACCCCTGGGGATGTCCCTTGACCACCCTTATTATATTTTGTGGGGTTCGCACCAGTTATCTGACTTTTCGGAGAAGAAATCGACTCAGCACAGGACAACCAGGAAGGAGGACCGAAGACAGAGAGGGCGGCAACCTGCGAAGGAATTAAATGCTAATCTGTCAAGAACCGCGAATTTGGATAAAGCTCCACCAACACGACCCAAATTCAAAAGCGCCAGGGATAACGACCGAGGACCGATGTCAGCCACGAATGTAAATGTAGATCCGATCAGAACCAAACATTTGATTAAAGAACGTTCTGTGAGTTCTAAAACCGCAACTTTAAAGGTTTTCTATGCAAACGCTCATAGCATATGCAATACATTTTCAGATTTAGAGGAACTAGTGTTTACTGAAAATTATGATGTGATTGGTATAACAGAATCTTGGCTCAATACAGTAGATAGAGACTTTTTAGCAGAGTATTCACTTCCCGGTTATGTAATGTTTGAGAAAAGCCGAATAAATAAAAATGGAGGTGGCGTTTTATTTTATATCAAAGAAAGTCTTAACCCGACCCTCTTGTCAAAACCTCAAATTGTGAACGTCGACGCATCTTTTGTGCAAATAAAGAATAATAAAGGTACAAAACTAATACTTGCATTAATATACAGACCTCCAGCTCAATCAGTGCAAACTGACCGAGAAATTTATGAACAAATTGCAGATGTAAGTAACTCACAAGATACCGTATTTTTTGGCGACTTTAATTTACCTGTGACCATGTGGGACGATACTCTTACTTCACACTCCGGACATGACTTGTATACGAACTTGCAAGAGAGTTCGCTTTATCAATTTGTTCGAACACCGACCCGTGGTAATAACGTTCTTGACATTGTACTTGCAACAAAAGAAGAATTAATAGAGAATTTGAATGTTGTTGATGAATTCAGTAACAGCGACCATCGTACGATAACTTTCACTTTAAACTTTACTAGTAACGAACCAAATAGTAGCATCGAAAAAGTCCCTAATTTCAAGAAAGCATACTTTCATAAACTTAGAGCTATGTTTAAAGAAACTGACTGGAGCTTTTTAATTAACAATAACAACAAAAATACATCTTGGAAGTTATTCAAAACCACTTACCTAAAAGCAGTGCAAGACTGCATACCATCGAAAATACGGCGTCCAGGCCATAATAATAAGCCCAAATGGTGGAATAAAGATATTTCAAACTGCCTGCTTGCTAAAAAATTTGCTAATGATAGATTAAAATCCTCACAAAATTACGAAGAACGGGTGAAATTTGTAGAGCTACGACGCAAAGCCAAAAAGTTAATTAAGCAAAGTAAAAAGACCATAGAGTTACATATTGCGAATCAAAGTAAAACAAACCCGAAAGAATTCTATAGTTATATCAGAAAGAAAAAAGTAGTTACTTCAACTGTTGGACCGTTAGTCGATGAAAATGGAGAATACACCAAAGACGAAGTACAAATGAGTAATGCCCTCAATATCTTCTTTGCATCAGTTTTTACAACAGAAGACCTCAGTGATATCCCTACACCATCGCCAATTCAGATTGATAATTCAGATGTTCTAAGCAATATCACCGTTACAGAGAGAGAAGTATTGAATTGTTTAGATAAACTCAAGGTAAATAAAACGCCTGGACCTGATACAATCTCGCCTAGAGTTCTAAAGGAAGCTAAGGATGAGCTCTCCAAACCACTGACATTACTATTCAATAAATCCTTGCAGTCTGGAACTATGCCTGATCAGTGGAAGATAGCCAACGTAACACCGATATTCAAAAAAGGCAGCAAATCCCTACCCAGTAACTATCGTCCAATTAGCTTAACCTCAGTTGTATGTAAAATGCTAGAAACGGTCATAAGAGACAGACTCGTAAATCACTTAGAGGAAAATAACATACTTAAAGATACTCAACACGGCTTTCGTAAAAAACGTTCCTGTTTAACAAACCTCTTAGACTTCTTCCACGATATCCTCAACCTCTACGATGAGAGTAAGCTGTAGATATTATATACCTTGATTTTCAAAAGGCCTTTGACAAAGTTCCCCACAAACGTTTACTGCTAAAACTAAAAGCGCATGGAATACAAGACGGTGTGTTGAAATGGATAGAAAATTGGCTCAGCGACAGAAAGCAAAGAGTAGTCATAAACGGTAAGGCATCTAAATGGACCAATGTAAGTAGCGAGGTACCCCAGGGATCGGTACTAGGACCAATTCTCTTTCTAATTTACATCAACGACATAGATGAGGGTCTCACCTGTACAATCTCAAAATTTGCTGACGATACAAAAATTGCAAATAGCGTACTCTCAAAAGATCAAGTTGACGATATACAACACAATCTAGATAAATTGTCACATTGGGCCCAAATTTGGCGAATGAGTTTCAATGCGGATAAATGTAAAGTACTACATATCGGATACCTAAATGAGAAAGCAAACTATTCGATGAATGGCACTCAGCTTAAGAATGTAAACAGAGAAACCGATCTGGGAGTAACAATATCGAGTAACCTAAAACCGAGTCAACAATGTTCAGAAGTTGTTAAGAAGGCAAACAAAATAATTGGCTTTATAGGCAGATCATTTGAGCATAAATCCAAAGACGTAATCCTAACCCTTTACAATTCCTTAGTCCGCCCTCTTCTGGAATACTGCGTTCAATGCTGGTGCCCTTATTACCAAAAAGACATAAACAAGCTAGAACGAGTTCAACGTAGAGTTACCAAAATGATACCTAGCCTAAAGAACAAACCATACGAAGAGCGTCTTAGAGAAATAAATCTATATCCTTTAACCCAGCGCAGATTAAGAGGTGACTTAATTCAAGTGTTCAAAATCATCAAAGGCATCGACAATATGAACTGTAGTAAGTACTTCACTATCGACCAATCTAATTACACGCGGGGAAACGGTTGCAAAATTATTGGTAAATCTTTTAACTCACACGAATCTAAGAATTTCTTCTTCAATCGAGTTGTCAACTTGTGGAATGGGCTTCCCCGAGACGTTATAGACTGCAGCACCGTTGATTCATTTAAATTCCGATTAGACAAATATCTCGCATCAAACCCGCGACTGACCGCGTTTGTAAATGAATAACTTTATTTTATCCTCCCCTCAGTTACTAACCCATATGTCCCCTACTAACTTCCTAGTCCTGCCACATTAGTGGCAGGGCAGTACTTCCCTTTCCAATGTTCCCTTACCCACTCTAAATCACTGTTTGGACACTTGATCCTCAGTGTTTTGGAGGACAAGCAGCCTAGAAGGGTCACTAGATCTGTTGTTGCTTGATTTCCTTTGTACTCCTTTGTACTTTGTACCTCTGGCTTTCCAGAACCCCGATTTTGTGTTCTGCTATTTACCTTGGTTTTGCCACCTTAGGGCCTTGTGATTAGGCTATGTCTTCCTCTGCTCCTCCCTGTTCGTGGGTCACGTCCCACGCCAGGTCGGTCTTTGGTTGGCCTTCCTTTTCGGAGTCCCTGGGGGGCCTATGTTTAGCAGACGAACACATTATTTATATGTCCTTAAGTGTCGTCGGTGAGTGACGCTTCGGTCCTCTCTCACTTGGACCTGGCTCGCCGCTCCGCCCTGGAGCGTCAGTACTACCGCTCCACGGCCAGCGCCTGGCGCTTCTCACCTGTCTTCTTTCACTTACCCTGGCCCTCAGACTTTTAATAGGAGGTCGCCGCTCCACCCTGGAGTGTCGGTATTACCGCTCCCGGGCGTGCGTCTGTCGCTTCGGCGCTGTCTTCTTCTTTGGTGCCGCTCTGGACCGAGTGTGAGGCCGCTATATCGTCCTCCCACTCAAGCGTGACCACCCCGCCCTAGACCGCTGGTTTTTCACGCTCCAGGTCGGTTTGTTTGCTTTTTCGGCTCCCTCTCTTCATGGTGTCTTCCCCCGCCCTGAGCGTGGGTTCTTTTCCCCCGCTCTGGGTCGGTCCTACTTGTCTCTGAGGGGCTTTGGTAAGTTTCTGGTGGCTGTGGCCCGCTCTGGAGCGTCTTGGGACCGCTCCAGGGCGTGTTTACCCCGCCCTACGGTGGCGTGTGTTTCACGCTTTTTTGGCTGTCCTGTTGTCCCGCCCCCTACCGGAGGGTGCCTTGATGGTCCGCTCCTCTCTGGATTTGGGTTGGGGAGTGCATTGCTACTTGTCCATGCCTGTTGATGCATCGGTTCTGGTGGTTAATGCTTTGAGAGCGTATGACCGCTATATCGTCCTCCCGCTCATACGTGACCGCCCCGCCCTGGAGCGCTGGTTTTTCATGCTCCAAGTCGGTTCGTTTGGTTTTCGGCTCCCTCTCTTCTTGTTGTCTTCACCCGCCCTAGGGCGCGGGTTCTTCCCCCGCTCTGTGTCAGTCCTACTTGTCTCTGCGGTGCTTTGGTCAGGTTCTGGTGGCTGTGGCCCGCTCTGGAGCATCTTGGGACCGCTCCAGGGCGTGTTTACCCCGCCCTACAGAGGCGTGTGTTTCACGCTTTTTTGGCTGTCCTGTTGTCCAGCCCCCGACCGGAGGGTACCTTGATGGTCCGCTCCTCTCTGGGTTTGGGTTGAAGGGTGCATTGCTACTTGTCCATGCCTGTTGATGCATCGGTTCTGGTGTTTCATGCTCTTCTCCCCTGTTTCCCAGGCTGTGATCCGCTCCACTTTGGATGCTCCCCTGTGCCTCCCTCGCCTCCGCCTAAGGCCTACAGGTACTGTCGCCTTATTTGTTCACCTGCTTGGGGTTTACATTGGGGGGGGGGTAACTTGTTTCGCGAAGAGCTGTCACACTATCGGAGTTTTGCTAGGCTAGGTTACCTTAATGTCTGAAGGGGGGGCACAGTCCTCTTCTTTCTCTTTCATTTAGCCTCCTCATTGGGTTCCCGTCCCTATTGGGTTCTCTTCCTCGCCCATAGAGGCCTAGTGATGAGCCCTGGTTACCTCTGTTAGTGGGTCGCTCTTCCGACTGTTGGCGGGGGGCATTCGTGGCCTAGCCTTAGTCGATGGGGGGCTGTTGCTACCTCTTCACACTATTACCAATTTGGTCCGGCATGTCATGCACGGCTCCTGCAACATCTCAGAAATGTGAAACCATCTTCTTGGAATTTTTGGGGTTGGCAACAGTGTCGGAGTTCTTTCTCAGGTTCGTCTGCCGTATACCCCAAGATCTCCGCACATGCGGTCTTCGGTGTTTGGGGGGGCGTTTTGGATGTCAGACAGTGTTGCCTCCTAGGTTTGCTCTTGCTTACCTGTCTACGGTTTTTCTAACCCATCTTTTCGTCTGATTCCAGCTCCTGAGACTCTGTCTTGCCCTACATTGAACTCGCCAATACCTTGAGTTCCTGAGACGCTGTCTTCACCTATATTGGACTCATCACCTACATTGTGCTCACCAGTACCTTCAAAGGTTTTTTCCTTCCACCCTGACCGGTGCCGCGGGTCTCTAGGACGGGCTGCAATCAGCTCGCTCCGCCCTGGTGCGTGGTTGATTCCCGCCTAGACGCCTTCTCTTACAGGACTGCTCTATTACGAGCCTCTGGCATCGGGGTTAGGGCCTCCCGGGGCCCGTTCTGCCCTAGGGGAGTTCTATCCTACTCTAGGTTGTTGATGTTCCCTAAGATGCCTGGCCGAACAGATCCGCCCTACTCTAGGTTGGGCCTATGCTTTGCCTCTATTCTCTTTTTCCACGGACGCTCCCACGTCAGCTGTGCTGCTAGACGATTCGGTTGGGACGCTTGGATGTAGATAGCTGACGGTTTTACTGGCCTTTCCCCTTTCCTAAGGTCGACTGCCTCCTGGCCCAGCAACCCTTGTGGTGGTGGCCGCGGCTCTGCCTGCGCCAGGCCCCTCTCCGGCTCCTTCGCCGTCTTAGTATAAGCTCTACGTTGGATTCGTCGTGCTGCCTGGGAGCGGCTGGGGATGGTTAGCCAGCCCGTTAATGTTCCCCCACTGTCTACGTTTAAGATTCCCAAACGTGTCCTCCCTTCTTTGTATGGAGAGCCTGCGTCTTGGCAGACTGTGATGGCTCCTCACCCGGAACGTGCCACCACTCATGCACAGGGGGAACGGCCGGTTGCTGAGAATTGGGATATACAGGTTAGTGCTCCAGGTCTCTTCCGGGCACTGACTCCGGATGGCCTAGTCCCAGAGGTGGATCTCCGGCTTCACCCCTGTAGGTAGGATTTGCTGTTTTTTACATGCCGTCCTAGGGTATCTCCCTCTGGGTCTCCACGTTTCTGGTCGGACTACATTCGCCACGACATCTTCGCTGATGCTCCCGCTCTGTCAGCCATTGCCAGTCTTCTTCTGGTGAAGAGTGCTCGCGATGCTGACGGCAACGTCATGCTCGAGCTCACCACTCTTGAGGACGGGCCTTGGGATCGGTGGCTGGCGGAGGGGGTTGGGTTTGGCGTCAGGTCTGCTGGGGCTTTGTTTCTCTCCCACCACCTGACACCACTTTTGTGTCTGGGCTAGTCCTGTCATCGTCCGGGGTCTCTCCCACATATTGGTCATGGCTGCATGCCCCTACCATTGTGTTGGTCCAGTTGCCCAAGACTTTCTTCGTGCCATCGGAGAAGAGTGCCCTCGATCGGGATCCCCGGCTCCGGCTACGTGCCGCTCGCTTGCTCTCCACCCTCCTCCTGCTGTTCCAAATGGCGGGGATTCACCTCCGGCTTCTTGAAGCCGAGCCTGCTGGTGTCCTCCAGAAGGGTTGGGAGACCTTGCGGCGCGTGCAGCTGCAGCTCGCCCTGAACTCTGTGGGTGACCTTCAGGGTGCCGTCCATGCAGCTGCTAAGTGTAGACAGTCGCTGAGGGTGGTCTTCTGTAAGACGGCGCCCGCAGAGATCATGACGAAGCTGCTCCTCTCTGAGCTCGCAACTGAGGGTCTCTTCATGGATGGTGCGTGGCATGAGACTTACCTCTTTGCGACCGCGGGACGCTTCGCACCACGTGTTTCTGGGGCATCGCGGCATCCCGCAGCCGCTTCCTGCCAGGGTCGTGGGAGGAAGGCTGGTCCGCCGAGGGGATGCCGGCCTTGGCGAGGTGCCATCGATGGGCGACGCCAAGGGGGTAGGAGCCGGGCCATGCACCCGTCTGTCCGCCGCTCGCCTCTTCGCCTATCTCGTCCGCTAGCCATTGAGGCGTCCTCGCGGCGTACCGTTCCAGTGGCAGGTGCATCGCCGCCCTGCGCAGGATTCTCCGCGCAGGTTTCAGGGATGCGGTCGCTACGGGGAAGGGGGTGCCCGTGGAGGTCCGTCTCGCCGCGGCAAGACTGCCGACTATCCTGGCTCAGCAAACCTCTAGTTCCTCCTGGGTTTTTTCCCCCTTGTCTCCCGACCGCCCCCGCACGAGTGTTGAGGCTCACACATGGGGCCCCTCCCGACTTCTTTTACCCACACTATCGGCAATGGCCTCGCGATCGTGGGCGCGTCAGGTTGAGGTGTGGGATCTGTCCTGGAGGGGGTGGTCTAGGCCCCGTCTCAGACGTCCTCCCCGACATCGGCACGTCTCTCCAGACATGGCCACGGTTATCATGTCAATGCTCGAGCATGGGATTGTTCGGGAAGTCTCGCCACTCAAGCGGGTCTTCCTCTCACATGTGTTTCTGGTCCCGAAGAAGGACTGCGATGCGATGAGACCGGTGATCGACCTGTCGTGCCTCAATTTGCATATCGTGAACGACCGCTTTCGGATGCTCACCATCAGTCAGGTGCGGTTGGTGTTCTGTCCCGGCTGCTGGGTGATATCCCTGGAGCTCAAGGACGCATATTGGTATGTGCCGATTGCACCTCGTTTACAGTGCTATCTGGTGCTCAAGCTGCACGAAAGGGTGTTCATGTTCGACAGGCTGCCCTTCGGTCTCAATATCGCACCACGAGTCTTTACGTAACTCGTCCAGCGGGCTCTGACTCCCCTGCTCCTTCAGGGGATTCAGATACTGTTTTCCTTGGACGATTGGCTCCTCTCCGCAGACTCTCCCACTCAAGGTGCACAACACACTTTCCTTGTCATCCACCACATCACCCATTTAGGTTTCAAGATAAACGTTCCCAAGTCTTGCCTCCACCGTCGCAAGACGTGACGTGGGTAGGCCTGGACTGGGACATGGCGAGCGCGACCGTCGGACAGAGTCGGGTGAACGCCTCGCAGATTCGAAGGAAACTTTTTGCTGCATTGCACTCAGTCTCTATTACCTAGTAACTCTGGGACTCGTTGATCGGGTCGCTCCATTGGGCGTGTCTGACCATTCCCCTAGGGGGGCTCGGGATCAACACGCCTGATTCAACTGAGCAACAAAGCATTCCCACTGTTGCCTCCACGTCGGCTTTGTCCGATTCCGCGCTCGATCCATTTGCTTTTGACACACTGGGTTGTTCGGGGCAAGCTCGCGAAAGCTGTGCCTTGGACTTCGCCCCCGCCATCTGGATAGACACCGATGCGTCGAGCGAGGTGGGATGGGGCTCCCAGTCAAAAATGGGTCACCAACACCAAGGCAAGTGGTCAGGTCTCACTCCCTTACACTTAAACATCTTGAAACTGTTGGTCCCGTTGTTCTTCCTGCGGGGTCATGGACAAGCCCTTCTCGGCAGGTCGTTGGCCTTCCGGATAGACAACATGACTGCAGTTCATTGCGTACAGAAACTGGGCTCCTCCAGATCAGCGGTGCTTCAGGGTCTGGCGGAGGAACTGTCTTTTCAGGCAGATCGTTACAACATTACGCTGCATGCAACCTACCTGCCCGGGTCTGCAAACCTGTGGGCGGATGCTCTGTCTCGGGGACGGAGCACCTGTTACGTCCTGGGATGTATAAACACTGGGCTCTTTCTATTGGACTAGGTATGCGGCAACAAGCAACAACAGAAAACGCTAGATCCAACCCTTATCTATAAACCCAGGCAACAAACCACCCTAAACCGTCAAGAGTCCTGCCTGGACAACAAGGTATCCTATGACTCGGTTACAGGGTGCACGCACTATAGACTGCTGATAGTCAAGCAGGCTATATAAAAGATCACACAATTAAGTTGACTTAACCCTTAATTAGCGGCTCACCACATAAGTCGAGTTAAATAAAGCTGGACAATGTGGCGGCGCTCGACATAGGTCGAGTGGCAATTTCAGCACGTAATGTTGCTGAGAGAGAGAGACAAGTGGTGGCAGGAGACTAGCGAGCGTATGACTGCTCCAGACCACCGCGGCGAACCTACTGACACGAATCTCAGCTCCCTCCTCCTTCTCTCACTCGCTACATACTGAATTATATGGGGAAAGTACCGAATTACATGCTTTTTGCACTCGCGTTGCACGGTTATTGCAAGAAAACTAGCCATCATAAAAGGATCGTTATGGTGTCATTCGAAAGCTCTGTTTATGCCCTTTTAGGGATAGGTACTTGTTTTACGTTCTGGGTCTTATTTAGGCATGAAAATGATCTCGTAAACAGTCCTATTTTGGCTAAAAACACCCCGCTGGGCGATACATATAAATAAATCGCATAGGCCGCTCGTAAGGTGTTAAGGGTTAAAGAACTGATCCAAGAGAACCAGCTCACTCAACTCCTCAAAAGTAGCTGCCCTATCAGAACGCAGCCAATGTCGTAGTGCATCAGACAAGTCCCGGGCGTGTTCTAGGAAGGTACTATCCTTGCCCTTAGTAACACCCCGAAACTTCAGGCGGTAAGTTTCTGGTTGTAACTCATAGGCCTTCTTTAGCTCATCATAAACTACACAGGACTCTAAAGGTAGTGCATCATACGCTTTTAGCCCCTTTCCTAGGAGTCTTGATGAAACTAATGCTGCCCACTTTTCCTGAGGCCACTGGTGTTCCTGACACTTCTTCTCAAATCGCATAAAAAACTCAGTCACACATAATTCATCGAACACAGGAACTAGTTTAAGCAGGTGCGACAATGATTGGTCCCGATGTCTGTTACCTCCCCCAATATTTCACCATGTTACCTCCACTCGAGATCTCTCCATCTCCCTGTCAGCCCGATACCTAGTAGACTCTGCCTGCAGTTCAGCCTCTCGTATAGCTGTTCTCTCTGCGGCCTCAGCCTGAGCTCTAGCAACCTCAGCCTGCACACTAGCCTGTCTCTCGGCAGCCTCAACCTTGGCCATCTCAAGCCGAAACAACAAATCTGGAGTCAACCCTTGAGGAGGGGAAGATGCATTTAATGGGGAGGGTCCCTGTGATTGAATTCCACGCTGCCATTGACCATCAACTTGGGGGTATGTACTAAATACAGGCACCCTGACATTTGATACAGGGGTAGAGTGGAGGGGGGGCTGGGGACCGGGGCCCCCAGTCGCCTCTCCACCCAGGTCTCTCCCTTCTAAACCCAATATCAATGTCCTCAGCTGATCTTTCCTCATGCCACTTAAACCCTGGTGACCCTGAAGACCTGCCACACACTTTAAGCCATACTTATTCAGCTTCAATACCCTGGCAGCGCTAAGGGACACCTCTAAAAATCTTCTAGCACCCTCCTCGCTATCGACTAGCCACTCCACAGGTCTTTCTCCCTCCGAGCCTGTATCGTGACCTGACCCATCACTGTGTTCTGATATATTAGACATGTTTGTGTACTGCAGTAATTATCACGGTATAGAATGTGCCTTATCTCCTATGCAAGTATGTATATACTAATGTTATTTAAAGTCTTTAATGTGTTATATTGGTTGCTCCAAAAAAACAAAATCTATGTCCACTGTATTCCTCTAATCATAAGGAATCTCAAAACAAATGACCACTATATTCCTCTGTTCAGTAAATCCTATGCAAGGTCGCCATTTGTTATGTCCTGGGATTTATAAACACTGGGCTCTTTCTATTGGACTAGGTATGCGGCAACAAGCAACAACGGAAAACGCTAGATCCAACCCTTATCTATAAACCCAGGCAACAAACCACCCTAAACCGTCAAGAGTCCTGCTTGGACAACAAGGTATCCTATGACACGGTTACAGGGTGCACGCACTATAGACTGCTGATAGTCAAGCAGGCTATATAAAAGATCACACAATTAAGTTGACTTAAAGCTTCATGGAAAAGATAGATAACAGAATTAAATTGCAGAAACAATTTAATAACAAACTAGAAGAAAGTACATTTAACGTTACGTTAATTAATACAACTAATCACCCCTGCGTGAAAAAAGGTGAAAGCAAACAGTCCTCAAAACATTGTACCGGTAGACAAGATGCGGGGTTCTAAACTGCATGCGGCTACTGTAGGATCTGATGCTTAGCAAAGAAAGTACGTTACGGATATAGAGAACTCTCAACTCATAAGCAGGAATACATACTAGTGATAGGACCTACAGTGTATAATGGCATAGGTATAATTAAATAAAGGCAGCAACTCGCAACATAACCACATACAGATGTGCTTCTCACTCTTAGTCAGGCAAGCCTGCTCGGACAGAGTCTCTAAGCCACACCCTGACTCACAATGCTCACAAAAACGGTAAACTGCGGCACAATAACAAGCATACAGAAATAATAAACCCCTTGCTGTTTATCTGCCAGGCGGCAGAGGTCTAGCCGGAAGGATATAGGCTTCGGATACCCGGGCTGAGCCACCTGCTCTAGCCTAGGGATGTTCCCAGGTCTGTGTGCCAAATTACTCTAATTGAAAGGGTGCTCTCTTGAGATACTCAGATTCCAAGTATCTGACTCTCTCCTGGCAACCCTAAAACAAAAGCAAGACGTGCTAGCGCAGTGCTAAGTGGACTACGCAAGGGCCCTCACACAACACAACACTAGACACACAGGGACACAGGCAATAAAATGCCCCCAGACTCCCACGGGTATCCTAGTAAAGTCGTGCGGGTCCACAGGACTCGCACCAGCAGACTTCACTTAAAGCATCGCAAAAAGCCTCCTCTCCGGTCTAGCCCCTGCTAACCTGACACAAGAACACTCTAGCAACCATGAAACCACCAAATATGAGACAACAAACAAGCTTCCTAGGTCTCATTAACAATTACGTCTCTGCATAAGGCCCTAAATCCTATCTAGTTATTTGAGAGCTCGTCGTTAATACACTAATAGATATAAGGTCTATCAAGGGGATGGGATAATTAAATAGAGTGGTGAAGTAGTGGAAGGAAGGTATACAAAGTAAGAGAGAAAGTTTCTAAGTGGGGTTGAGAGGGATAGATATCAAGGGGATCCGAAGGGTACGACAGTGAGGTTAGCCCTGAGTCTTGAATCTGTCTGGACCCCGCCCTAGGCATGCAGAATACATCCCAGGCTTGGCAACACTCAACACAGTTGCCGGGTCAAAATCGTCTACCCCGTGCGTGAGTCGAAACTAAGCCTAACGTTGCGATCAAATGCATATGGCAACATCAGGCTCGTCCCAAGCTGGACTCTCCGCGCGAAGCAACGTCCCCCAGCCGGTCTCTCTCTCCCGCTCGTCTCCTCCCACTCTCACTAGACTTACATCTTATATATTATACTGAAGCAATCAACTATCGAGAAAAAAATATACTAAGATGCGTTGGTTGTTGTTGTTGCTGTTTTTCCTCAGGCTGCCTGGCCAAACAGCCCCAAGGCCCCGAGCAAGGCCAAGGCCATAACCGAGCGCCCCAGCAGAACCCCCCCCTGCCTACCACAATAAAGCCTGGGTGACTGAAGCCACTCCACGGCAGGGAGCTGAGGAGGGTGCAGAAATACGTACCCGGGAAACCAAAGCCCCACCCAGGGCCCTGTGCCCCTCAGCAATTATGAAGAAAAAGTTGAGGGGCAAAGGGAAAATGTGACGCATTGGTTTCCAATCTTGATAGATTGGGAGGTCAATCCACGGAAGAGACGCCGTCACGTGAGATTTAGAAAATATATAAGTAAAAGGAACAGTCAGAGTAAGCTATGGGTATGGCAGAGATCGCTCAGTTCTCACTCTGATAGACCAGCCCATCACCACATGACTAGAACCCAATCCTCTCAGCATCAGCTAGGAAAGGCCCTAGAAAGCCGCCTTTGGCGGGGGGATAGCTCCCCTATTTCAACCCCTTACGGGGTTGGGCACCCGCCGAGATGCGTTGGTTAAGATTAAGGGCAGCTACAAGCTGTGAAACAACATAAGAATATCCCAGACATTAGTTACATTGTCATAGGATATATACTAAGGAAAAGCCGGCCGGCCGGCTGCCGCCTGCCGGTTTCTAAACGGCTGGGCAGCCGACGCGCGCGCATGCCTGCACGTGGCTACTATGCAGAAGCGTCACACACCCAGGTAGCATGGTCATTCACACAAACCGCATTCGACGACCTGGCAGCCTCCTGGGGTGTTCCACAGGTCGACTTGTTCGTTTCTCACGAGGTGACCAAGTTGCCTGTGTTCCTGACCCGCTGGATTCGCACTCCGGCGGGGGGACCGGACGCTTTCAGCGAGGACTGGACCAGGTGGCAGTCACTGTACGTGTTTCCGCCAGCCGACGCACTTTTGTTGTGCGAGGTCCTCCACAGGCTGAGAGTGTACCAGGGCATAGTTTGGTTGTTCGTGCCCCTATGGCCGGCCCAAGCCTGGTACGCACAGCTGATACGATGGTGCCCGGATCCCGTGCCCCTGTCGGTCTCGAGCTTCCACTGGGGGTCGAATGGAGACCTAGGGACCTCGTTGACATTCGCATCGTGGATGTTTGTGAGGCAGGGTGACTCCCCTTGTTTGGCCGATCATTACCTACTAAATTCACTCTACTTTGGACGCCATCTACATGGAAGATATATGAATCTCCCTGGCGCTGCTTTACTTGTTGGTTACACAACTCTTCACAGGCAACTCCGTCAGTGGTGCTTGTGTTTCCCTCCCTCAATTGTTTATTTGAGGAGCGTCACTACATGTACAACACAATTAGGACCCACCTATCTGCCATTCGCGTGCCTTTTGAAACCCTCACGGGGTTGGTCGTTCCTCAGAATGAACTGGAGTTCTTCATGCAAGCCTGATTTCGGCTCAGACTACTCCCACGTCAGATTCCCCCTCTTTGGTCTCTGGCGGCGGCTCTCAAATGGCTCTCGTCTGCGGCCTACACTCTTCACCCCGCCCCTGACAGATTCCTTGACAAGCCACTGTTTCCTCTAGCTTTAGCTACGGATGAGAGGGTATCGGAGTGGGCTGCCATGTCTCGGGGCCCAGAACTGCTTGCGGTTTGCTCCCATCCTCGGGTCGGTACCTTTGGCTCATTTTCTTGCTAAGAACGAACGAGAGGCACACGTGTTTAAGCCTTTCACGGTCCCCGCTCTTAAGCGCGGCCGTCGTCATCGCACGTTGTGCCCTGTTCTTTCGCTTCATTCATTTGTTCATTCCACTGTGCCGGCGTCGGCGTTGGCGCTCTGGGTGGCTCCTAAGCCCGGTAGGAGGTTGACCAAACGTGCTGTGGGACTACGCCTGTGTCGCGTCATTACGGATGGCGATTCTCTGGTTCGGGGTTCGGCACATGACATTCGGTCTTATGCGGCCACGCTCCGCTTCCTTCACAATTACTCCCTCAGGGATATTGCTGACACAGGGCTGTGGTCTTCCCCCAACACGTTTGTCTCCTCCTATCAGTCCATGCCCACTGACAGGCCAGGGCGTCCTTGTGTTGCATTGGGCCAAAGGGTTACTTAGGGGTATTCCTCTATGCTTGTCCTTCCCTCTACTGTCTTTCTCCTATCCTGTCCGCTCCACTTTTGGGGGGAGGGACTATGGGTTGCACGTATATGTATGTAATGTCACCTAGGGTTAAGGACCTTCCATAGGCTTAAGGATCTTGTTTTTCATTTCCTTCATTACTACATTATATGTTTGGAAGGTAGATGTTACTGTATGTTTCATTACTTTCTTCCCGTCATCACATTCTGTTCGTTATGCATCACCCGCTTGTGTCATGCTCATGCATTGTCATTGGGGTGTTCGTCCTACTGTTTTCTAGTAGTCCACAGAATTAAGTGTTCAGTCCCTTCTCTACTGGGTGTCACTTATAACCTCCGGCACTTTTTTCATTGTGCGGGGTGCTGTTAGCGATGTTTACACTTGGTCTTCTCCGGTGTAGTACTTCCTACTTTACTCCATATAAAGGGGGGGGAGGGGGATCCTGTCTTCCATATCCACCATTATGATATGTAACATTCATACGATTAGGTTGAGATCTAAAAGAACATGACATGACTGTACGTGGCCTCTCTTAATATGCACCTCTCCATATACTCTGTATATAAACTCTCTTGTTTAAGTCTGTCTTTTCTTTATCATGATCCTTAACTAATTGCTGCTGTTTGAGTTTTCTCGGCTTGGATGTCCGCCTCCAATTTTGGTACTCTAAGCTCTACGTTGGAACGTAGAGGCTACTACTAACTTGGGAGGTTTAACGACCCTCCCAATACCAAATGAGGTAATCCTCCTATTTGGTTGTAGCCTCGGAGTATCCAACGTCATATTATCCCTCCCACAGGCCGTACCCCTGCCCATCCAATCTTGCCTCTTTTGTAGCTTGATATCGAGATGCCCTTTAATCCAGAACGGGTTAGAAGGTACGCCCCTGACAGTGGCGTGAAGAGCCAGATGGAATGACCTAGTCGACAACTTTTTCTTTTCTTTCTCGTTTCTCTTTTCACTTTTCTATTAAAAAGACCTCAAAAGTATGTACAACGTACCTAGTAAAGAGAGTAAGGTGCTACTCTATATGATATTGATTTAATTCGCGCTATGTTTTTTTTTTTTTTTTTTTTTTTTTTTAAGAGACAATGAACGGAGGAAGGAAAAACACAGATAAAACAAAAAGGTCCATGTGCCTAAAGGCATCCTCCATTCATAAAATGTTTGTAACAACTGGATTTAAACATTTGTAGATTGTAAGTTTGTGGAAAGCAATTCGAGGGAAGTGAATTCCAAAGAGTAGTAGCTCTGGGGATAAATGAATTCTGATAAGCAGAAGTTCTGCATTGTGGAGGAGAAACTGTAAATTCATGGGCGCTCTCAGCTGCCCTAGTTCTACGGGGAAAGATGTGGAGAGGCGGCACAATTGAAGCAAGTTCCTCGGAATAATTGCTGTGAAAATATCTGTAGAATAATGCAAGGGATGCAACGTTTCTTCGTATGGATAATGTAGGAAGGTCCTGTGTGATTGCAGGGTTATTGATTAATCTAATAGCTTTATTTTGAATTTTGTCCAACTGCCTCAATGCAACCACTCCCACTTCCACCCCACAGAGGTGAACAGTACTCCATCTGAGAACGCACATGACTTTTATATATCACGGCCAACTACTCGTCAGTGAAGAATTCTCGAACTCTGTACAGGTGTCCCAGTTTTTTAGAGGCATTCTTAGCAATGCTTCTAACATAATGTGTCCAGCTCAAGTTAGTAGTTAATGTTACACCGAGAATGTCAATACTAGGGGAAGTGGGAATATTTACATCATTAACAAATATATGGGAGTCAGTGAGATTCTGTCGGTTAGAAAATTGAATGTATTTGGTTTTCTGTGCATTAAAGGAAACTAGATTCTTTTGTCCCCATCCATTAATTCTAGAAAGGTCCTGGTTCAGAGAAATTGCAGTGTTTATTTTTGAATTTATAAGATCGGGTTGGGTGAAAGAATTGGTAAATGTGAAGGAACTGTGGAGTGTTGAGTCATCTGCGTAGGAATGTATTGGATTATGAGTGGTAGATATGAGATCATTGATATGAATGAGGAACAGAATTGGGGCCAAAACTGATCCCTGGGGAACACCAGCATTTATTGAGTGAAATTGAGAATAAAGGCCATCTACCATTACACAAAGTTTTCTGTTATGAAGATAAGAAGAAATTAGTGGAATTAATGATGCAAGGCCGTAGTGTGACATCTTCGACAATAAGGATTGATGCCAGACTCTATCAAATGCCTTTGATATATCCAGTGCTATTGTATGTGTTTCACCATGTTGGTCTGTAGCTTGGTTGATTTGATGCGTAAGAAGGCAAAGCATGTCTGCAGTTGATCGACATCGTCTAAAACCATATTGCCTATCACTGATTAATTTATTATTCTCAGGATGCTTAATTATGTGATTATTTAATATAATTTCAAAGACTTTACCAAGAGTGGAAGTTATAGCTATTGGTCTGTAGTTTGATGGATCTGAAGAGGCACCTTTTTTAGGAACTGGATGGATGTTTGCTTCTTTCCAGGGTACTGGGAAGCATGAGGTATGAGTACACAGACGGAACATTTTTGCCAATACAGGAGCGAGCACCAAGGAGCAATTCTTAAGTACTATTGGAGGAATTTCATCTGGACCAGGAGCCTTATCTACTGAGAGATTCTGCAAAATAGTTTTGACATGTCTGGTGTGGATCTTAAGTGAGGGAATTTCAGGCGAATTAAAAATAAGTACAGGGACTTCTTGATTTATTTCATCTAAGGTTGAGTTGGTGGAGAAAATATCCGCAAGAAGGTTAGCTTTACCTCGTGGGTCACTTACAAGATTGCCGGTTGGAGATTTTAATGGTGGAATGGATGAAGCAGTAGTGAAGTTGGATTTAAATGAGTTAAGAGTAGATCAAAATATTTTGTTATCATTTGGATTATATAGAAGTTTATTTGCCTGCTTGTGGAGAAAGTTTGATTTAGTTAGGTTTAATACAGTTTTGGCATGATTTCTGATGTTTCTAAAGTAATTAAAGGCTTCATGAGTTTTTGATCTTGTGTATGCATTGTAGGCTATTGCTTTTTGTTCAGTTACTCTAGCACAATTATGGTCAAACCACTTAGGTGAATTAGATCTTTTACTGTACTTTTGATGAGGAATAAAAGTTTCCATTCCAATTTTTACAAAATCTTGTATGTGGCTCAAGGTGGAGTGTGCATCATTAGAAAAGAAAGAGGTCCAGGGAATATCAATAAAGAAACCTTGAAGACCCTCCCAGTCTGCCCTATCGTAATGCCATTTAGTCACCAAAACAGGTTCAGAGTGGGAAGGTGTGGTAGGTTATAGACAGGTGGCCTGTATCAGACAGTGATCAGAAGATCCAAGCGGGGACCTCACTGAAACATCATAATTTTCTGAATTGGTTGTTAAAAATAAGTCCAGTAGGTGGGAATTATGATTAGGATTATCTGGTACACGGGTGGGTTGGTTGACTAGTTGAGTGAGATTAAATGAGTCTGCAAATAGCTCACATTCAAGACCAGCATCATCAGTCCTGGCTGAATGAGTGAGCCATTCAACATTATGGACAATAAAATCACCCAACACAGTGATTTCAGAAGAAGCATTTAAGTTGAGGACACTGAGTTGTGAGGACAGAGAATCAAAAAGACTTTGCTCTGAAGGAGTATTTGGGGAACGGTAGATGCAACATATGTATTTAAATTTACCAGCAGAAATTAATTTGTATATAGAATAATCAAAATAGGGACAACTGAAACTAGTAACCTCCTCCAGGGCAATTTCAGATTTTGCGAAGCAACATACACCTCCTTTAGGTCTGAAATTTTGGAGCAGTTGATAACCTGGAAAATTAAATCTAGACGTGTCAGATGTGGATGTTACTTGAGTCTCTGTCAAAAAAAGGAGAGTAGGGGATTCTGCTTGAAGAAATTGGTGTACAGAATTGATGTTAGAGTGAAGTCCCCTTATATTGCTAAAGAAAAAGCTGCACCGACGAGCAGCTTTGGGACGTTGCAATGCTCTTGACACAGTCGCATGATGATGACCGGGAGGGCCCTGTGTCAATGACCCAACCCTGCCGGGGGTGGATATCCGAGGGACCACCAGGTTTGCTCTTAACAATTATTGTACTGCCATATTTATTGGGTAAGGTGTATGGTGTTACATGTATGATATGTAGTGGAAGAGTAGTGTTTTATGGATAGATGATAGCAATGTAGGGAAATGTCGTGAAGTTGGATGTGTATGTTATATAAAGAGGGTTTTCCTGATACCCCTGATGTGTGAGGCAGAAAGATATGTATCCAGCTACCAAGGCCTGGGAGAGAAAATGGAATTCAGGCTATTCCCTGAGTCTCCCGAAACCTTGGCGGTAGTACTTCCCTGAGCGGGGCTGCCTACCCCTACTACCTACAAAATACGATGATACGATATACGATATACGATAATTGCCGCTCTAGAGCGAAGCAGATTACATCGTCATAGTATAAGCTCTACGTTGGGTACTCCGAGGCTACAACCAAATAGGAGGTTTACCTCATTTGGTATTGGGAGGGTCGTTAAACCTCCCAATTTTTCAATTTTCACCTATAATCCCACCCCCCAATCCTATCCAAGTTACCCCTCCAATAAGTCTTCCATACAAAAAAAGTCCCAAATTCCTCCAATCCATTACTAGTCTGTATTCTATCTTTGCCCTAGCCATCAGTCAGTCCAAGAGGGGTCCCAAGTCTATATCACCGCACACGAAATATCCCGAAGGTACCGTATATTAAAAGTGGGGACAAGTAGAGACCAACGAATACAGACCAAGCCCCACCCCCCCCGGAATGTTTGAATTATGTTGCCATGTGGAGGAGTGAGCCAAAAGAAATAGAGTCACTGTTTAAGGTTAATGGACAGGTCTACAGCACGCCATGCCTAAATATATCACAGTGTACGCTACTTATTCTGGGGACGGTACGGAGGGCTGTCTTATTCTTCTTTGTTGTGTTCTTATTCGTTGTCTTCTTCTTTTTCTTCCACGCCAGTTTTTCCTTACTCCCTTCTTCTTCGCCTTATTCCACACCTTTTCTTCGTTTTTCCTTCTACTTCTTCTTCGTTGTCTTATTCCACGCCTTTTCTTCGTTTATTCTTTCTGCTTCTTCTTCGTTGTCTTATTAAACGCCTTGTCTTTGTGTTTCCCTTCTTCTTTGTTATCTTATTCTACGCCTTTCTTCGTGTTTCCCTTTTTCATCTTCGTTGTCTTATTCCACGTCTTCTTCGTTTTTCCTTCTTCTTGTCTTATTCCACGCCTTTTCTTCGTGTTTCCCTTCTTCTTCTGCATTTTCTTCCTCTTCTTCTCTGTTGTTTTCTCCCGTGCCTTATTTCGTGTTTCTCTTCATCGTTGTCTTCTTCCACTCCTTTCTTTGTTTTTTCCTTCTTTTTCATTGTCTTATTACACACCTTTTCTTCGTTTTCCCTTTTCTTCTTCGGTATCTTATTCCACGACTTTTCTTTGTGTTTCCCTCCTCCTCCTCCTCTTCCTTCTTCTTCTTCTACTTCATTGTCTTCCACACATTTTTTTCATTTGTTTCCTTTTGCGTTGTCTTATTCCATGCCTTGTCCTGTGATCTGGGATCGGCCGCTAGACCTCTTGGGTGTGAGCTCTAACCGTTACCTCTGAGCCTTGTTTCGTGTTTCCCTTCTTCTTCTTCTTCGTTTTTGCGTTCTCTTTCTTGGTCGTCGTCATTTTCTTCGTTGTGTCCTTTCTTTGTTGTTTTCTTATTCTCCTTTGTTATTTTATCCTTCCTTGTGTTCTTCTTTGCCTTTATCTGTCTTCTGCTTTTTCTTATTCTTAAGGGAAAGTTTTTGGTTCTTAGACCCCCTTCTCCCTCATGTTTAGCCCCATCAATCTTGAGATTTTAAGACCTTCGCTCATTAGTTTGGCGATTTTAAGACCTTTTGCCCCTTTTTAGCAAATATTAAGACCTTTCACCCCATTTAGATGTCAAATTTTTCGTGGCGAGCGATAGCCCTGTAATTGAGGAGGACCTTAAAATTTGACCTTGGACAGTGACCTTCATCTTTAAGTAATATGTAGTTTTGTGTTATTTCTTTACCTATGCATACACGATATATCAATTATGCTTTGTGATAATCCATAGGTCAGTTTAGGAAAAGTTTAAATATATCTGGTTTTTACATTTTTCCTTGACCTTTGACCTTGAAATTTGACATATACAGTATGTATGGCATTTGTTCAGTAGATTATCTATATAAGCATTATATGGGAGAGCAATATTGGTGTAATTCAAACTATTTGTATCACCAGTTAACTTCCAAAAAGTTAGTATGTTGACCTTAACATTTGACCTTCATCTATTACCTAAACCTTGGTGTAATATTGTTTGTATGTACTGGCTGACCTTTCTATCGGTAATTTGGATCTTTCGGTAACGTTTGGCGAAAATCTATCCGTTAGTTTAACCCTTAACTAGCAGGGATTTTGGGCTTATTTGGGCATATTCAGGCCCTCCTGAATGATAAATCAAGTATCTGCATGAAAAGAAATGTATTCAGCAAAAAACTAGGCGCTAAAAGCTTCAAAATGAGACCAGAACGAGCTACGTAGCACTCATGGTTCTCATACAGTGGTACCAGTAACATGGGAGTTTAGCGTATAGCGGTATATTTTTCCCAGCTACGCTCACTACTGGCTACACTGCTGGCCTCTCAAGAACACAGGGAGGGTGAGTCAGTGGGTGGCCGTAGGCCCTGGGAGTCGGACGTGTGGCCCGCTGCGCTCCCAGCCATTTGCACTCGATTTTAACCCTTTAAAAGCCATAATAATGCTCCTAACTTGCTGCAAAATGGTGCCCGGCTATAGCCGGGCGCCACTCTTTAAGGGTTAAAAGTAATACTAATAAACCTGATTTTGACGTTTGACCTTGACTTTTTACTTCAACCTTAGGAATAGTTAGCTGAAAGGTTGTCAGTGTGTTTGCATAATATTATATTTATATAACATCTAGCATTGTGAGTTTGGTGAACATTGAATAAGTAGTTAAACAGTTGAAAAATCGTCAATAAATATGTTAGTAATTTATGATTGACCTTAACCTGAGTAAGATCAATTTCCCTTTTTGACTTACATCCGCACGGATCGTCTGAATTCATGTATAATAATTTTGTAAGTATCTATAGATAACCCTAGGAGGAGATATTGGACGGACAGACAGACAGATAAACGTTCTACGACAGACAAGCTGAGTAAGTTGGTCTTGTATGCGTGAGAATGATACAATTCTGTTAAGGGTAGACAGACCGATTTTTTAACCCCCTTCTCCCTAATGTTTAGCCCCACTAGTTTTGAGATTTTAAGACGTTGTTTCCATTATTTTGGGGATTTTATGACCTTTCACCCCATTTATTTGTCAACATTACTTCTGCACCCCTTTCTCTCGAGATATATGAACCCCATGATATACGGTGAAGTATACTCAACCCCCCTCATCGATAAAGGGGCTGGTATCTAAATAATGATAATAATGATACAAATAGTATCAAAGAGAATAGCATTAAACAGAAAATATTCAAAAGCTTTAATCCCATTAAGTTTCTTAATATGTTTTGTTATTCATATTACCCGCAGGCTATTGTCCTTAATTACAAATGGACTTGGTATTATATCCCAGAATGATGCTGGCTATGAAAACCCGCACCAACAAGAGGCCTAATTAATTCTTATCTCGGAGTAATTTCCCTAAGGTGTATAATTTCGATCATATTCAGTTCCTGGAAAACTGAGAATAAATGACGCCGCGCAGGAATAAAATATGGGATTATGAAAAGGGTAATTATTATTAAAGTGATAATTATAAGTAACCCTTAACCCCTGGAGGGTTATGGCGCATTTTGGCGGTTGGTTCTGGCTATCATTAGACTATATTATTTAGATTAGGAAGAGTATATAGAAGTCAGAGGATTTATTGAGATAGTCTTTACCCTTTTACTTCCCACAGATCCTTCCTAAGCAGTATAAAATCGTCTAATTTTCAAACTGCGTCATGATCCTCAAGTGATTAAGAGGTTTATTGACTGATAAACCAAAGGTCAACCACTTAGTTATAACATAGGTTAAGGTATTCTGTATTGTCAGCCAAATATAGGCTGTCGGCTCGAAATAAATATATATGTATTATTATTGTATTATTACAAAAACCTACAATCATAAACATAGGAGTGATACATTTGTATTATTGTTATACTATTATTACAAACACCTACAATCATAAACATAGGTGTGATAGATTTGTATTATTATACTATTATTACAAACACCTACAATCATAAACATAGGTGTGATAGATTTGTATTATTATTATACTATTATTACAAACACATACAATCATAAACATAGGTGTGATAGATTTGTATTATTATTATACTATTATTACAAACACCTACAATCATAAACATAGGTGTGATAGATTTGTATTATTATTATACTATTATTACAAACACCTACAATCATAAACATAGGTGTGATAGATTTGTATTATTATTATACTATTATTACAAACACATACAATCATAAACATAGGTGTGATAGATTTGTATTATTATTATACTATTATTACAAACACCTACAATCATAAACATAGGTGTGATAGATTTGTATTATTATTATACTATTATTACAAACACCTACAATCATAAACATAGGTGTGATAGATTTGTATTATTATTATACTATTATTACAAACACCTACAATCATAAACATAGGTGTGATAGATTTGTATTATTATACTATTATTACAAACACCTACAATCATAAACATAGGTGTGATAGATTTGTATTATTATTATACTATTATTACAAACACCTACAATCATAAACATAGGTGTGATAGATTTGTATTATTATACTATTATTACAAACACATACAATCATAAACATAGAGATTTGTATTACACATAGGTGTGATAGATTTGTATTATTATTATACTATTATTACAAACACATACAATCATAAACATAGGAGTGATAGATTTGTATTACTGTATTGTTGTACTATTATTACAAAAACATACAATCATAAACATAAATAGGAGTGATAGATTTGTATTATTATTCTATTATTATAACAAAACATACAATAGCAAACATAGGAGTGATAGATTTGTATTATTATGGTAGTATTGTTACACAAACATACAATAAAAACATAGGAGTGATAGATTTGTATTCGTATTGTACTATTATTACAAAAACATACAATATTAAACATAGGAGTTATAGATTTGTATCATTATTGTACTATTATTACACAAACATACAATCATAAACATATAGGAGTGATAGCAATATCCTAAAGCTAATCTCCAGTGACACGCAAAGTAATACAGTTTCTATCTATGTATGTTTCTCTTATTGTGAAAACAAATCATAAGATATAATAATCCACTGGAAAATCTGGTTCAGCTCTTAATTTCAGCACTCTTTCTTCTCTTTATTAATATACAATTCACACACAACCACACACACACACACACACACACGACCCCTCCAATGTTTTTTTTTATAATTTTTAATGATTCATATATATTGATATGAAATTGGTTAGAATATTGATAAATAAAGTTAGTTATAGATTACCATAAACTATTATACTCTAAGATGGACAAGTTGGGTCAAGTTAGGGTCGATTATGATGTATTTGATTAGAATCGGTAAAGCTACGTTATGTCAAGTTATGTCAGGTTGCGATATATGAGATTCTAGGATAGAACAGGTTAGGTCAAGTTAGTTCAGATTGCGGTATATTTTATTATATGATAGAAAAGTTTCGGTTATTTTAAGTCAAATTATGGTGTATTAGATGGTGGGATAGAAATCGTGAGGTCAAGTTTAGTCGGATTGCGGTACTGGTATATTAGATTATGCTCATTATGGGATAGAAAACGTTAGGTCAAGTTAGGTTATATTGTGGTATATGAGATTATGGGATAGCAAACGTTAGGTCAATTTAGGTCAAATTACTGTATATTAGATTATGAGATAGAAAACGTTACATAAATTTAGGGTAGATTGCGGTATATTAGATTATGAAATAGAAAACGTTACAAAAAGTTAGGTTAGATTGCGGTATATTAGATTATGAAATAGAAAACGTTACATAAATTTAGGTTAGATTGCGGTATATTAGATTATGAAATAGAAAACGTTACAAAAAGTTAGGTTAGATTGCGGTATATTAGATTATGAAATAGAAAACGTTACATAAAGTTAGGTTAGATTGCGGTATATTAGATTATGAGATAGAAAACGTTACATAAAGTTAGGTTAGATTGCGGCATATTAGATTATAAAATAGAAAACGTTACATCAAATTATGTTAGAATGCGGTATATTAGATTATGCGATAGAAAACGTTAGGTCATGTTAGGTTAGACTGTAGTAGACATAGCCCTAGGCCATGGCCTACTGGCCCCCCCCCCCCCTCCCCTAAATCCGCCACTGGTACTGGGTGTCCAACCCTTTAGAGGGCACTCATAGAAATAACAATGATATAAAACAAATCCTCTTACTATGTTAAAACACAAGTGTTTCTATGACATTTTTACTCTTGTGCATTTTTCTTATTAATCATTTGGAATGCGGGAATCAATTGGGAATGAAGTGGCCCGTGCGGGCTATCCGCCCGCAATGCCGGTAACCATAGATATCCTTTCCGGGCTACTTTGCCAGCAACACCGGTAACCATAGATGTCCTTTCCGGGCTACTTTGCCCGTTACAGGGTAGTTTTGTTCCCTATTTTTATACAGTGTTTACATATTATTTTTTGCATTTTTAATACTTGTAATTTGTATAAATATATAATACAACCTAGCTTATGACTTTAACTTACAAACTAGAGGTTAATCAAATAAATTGGATTTTTTGTATATGCATTTAATTATAGAAAAGTACATAATTATATATCAAAATATTACTTATATATATAATAACATATTTATACTCTACTTACATATATAGCTGAACTCTCAAGGGGTGTGGAAGGGTAAGAATCAGTTCCTTGTGTCCGAGAGGCAGAGGGCAACCTGGTAAACCGTGCAAAGCCAATGTGACCGATGGATGTCACCCTTCTTAGAGCAGTGCTTGCACGTTTGCCTGTTGGTGACGAAAATGGGCAGGTGGGGCTTGGAATTGTTGAGCCTTTTGTCGAGAGATGGTAGTGAAGCTCGCTGGCCTCGCTTGGCTAATGGCAGAGTCTCGCTGTCCATCGACTGCCTGGTTACCCTGGATGCCATGGACTTTTGGCACCTGCCAAACCTGGATATATCAAGCCTGAATAGCTTGAGGGGCATTGGCTTTTCCTTCAATGCCGTGCAGTTCCTCTTGTAGAGTATCCAGGTGTTGCAGATGCAGAGATCCAGGGCGTAGCCAAACAGCCGGATGTACCACCTTCGGGCCCTCATAGGTGTCTTGTAGAGGTGGGTTAGCATGTCCGACTTGTCTATCCCGCCCATCTTACTGTTATACTCCTTTATGACCTTGGGACAGGGAACTTCCATCTTCTTCTTGGCCTTCCTGTCGTACCTCAGGACCATGTCAAGCGGCTCTACACACTCGTCAGTAGACAGGATCGTCACTATCTTGTTATCCTTCCACCCAAGGGCTAGGATTCCCTCCGTGGAACAGAAGTCAGTGGTCCCTCTTGGAGTGCTGGACTTTTCCATGTCCTTGACAAAGGTGAGAGGAGGTTTGCCAATCCTGTTGACCCTTGCCGTTCCGACGTACCTGCAGCCATAGTGATCCCTCAGGTACTCTACTAAGGCAATGCTGGTAAAGAAGTTGTCAGCATAGATGGCAGATTGCTCCGGGCTCTTGAGGGTCTTGACAAGGACAATGACAGTCTTGGAGCTCATCAGCAAACCGGATTCCTCCTCTGATAGCGCAGTTGGGTGGCAAGGGAAGGTTGGCTCTCCCTGATACATAAGTATATCATGGATAAAGCCATCAATGCTGTCCCTGCAGACGAGTTTAAACCCCCACTTGTCCGGCTTGTTTTGGATGTACTGCTGCAGGTTGCCCGCTCGTGTGCCCTTGTACACCACCATGACCTCGTCCACTGATTGTGTCGGAGTGTCGCTGACTTCAGGAACTGTGTTGTGATGGCATTGAAGATAGGACGTATTTTGTAGAATCGGTCATTGGAGGCTCGGGCATGCTCATTGTTGTTGAAGTGGAGTAATGAGCGGATGAGGCGGAAACGCTTGGACAACATCACCTCGGCAACCTGCGGGACCCTGGTCATCACTCCCCAATAATCCTCTATGGCAGGCAGGCTGCAAATACCCATGTATAGGACTACCCCAATGAACATCAGGAGTTCATGCCTGTCGATGGTGAATGTGGTGTTCACGTCCCACTGGCGGGCATAGAGGTTTGTCTGGTAGAATATATCGTCTACCAGATTCATGGGGAACATGTCCTGGAAGTATTCATAGGGTGAGCGAAGGCAATCAGGTGCAGGGTGCTGGAATTTAGGGAGAGACGGATAACTGATGTCTTCCTTTTTCCAAACCCTTTGTGGAGCTTCCTTCTTGGACCTCTTCCTAGCTGGCTGCTGAGCAGCCTCCTCCTCCTCCTCCTCGTCGGATCCATGTTCTTCAGGGAGCTCCTGGGGACGCACTGGTGCAACATTACCTGGAAAAGAAGGGCTAGGTAAGTACTAAATACAGGTAAGGTAAGTATAACGACAGGTAAGGTAAGTATAAGGACATATGAGGTAAGTCTAAGGTAAGTAAAAGTAAGAAAAATAGGTTTATGGTAAGTTGTGCTGGCCCTTTAAATTTGTTGTCATAAAATTAAAGGGACTGTGATGACATGTTGTGGTGGACAAGGTTATTTAATTAAAGGGACTGTTTAAAAGTGTAAATAGGCATTTACATTGTCCCTACTGCTTGGCATTTAAAATACAATTAATTTAATAAAAGGTACTGTTGTAAAAGGGCCGATGGTATGTTTTGATGGGTATTTAAAACATTAAATGTCCACCATAACATCCTGAAATATAAATGCCATTCAGTAAGTACACAAAACATCTTTTGTACTAACCACGTGGCTGGGAAAACTGTTCCTCGTCGTCATCTGTGGCCGCGGCGTAGTCAGGGTCCCGCACATCATCGTCCTGGGTATCGTCTTCCTCCTCCTCGACCACAATGTCACTATCAGCACCCGACTGCGGCACTAGCCATCGCTGCCTCCTAGCCCGCTGGGGGTAGAACCGGTTGGTTGCATGCTGGAACAACAGAAATAAGAATTAGGCTCAATAATATAAATAACCGTCATCACTATCACCATCATTATCACTATCATTATGAAAATAACTGAATGTGATTTATTGCCTCGTGAGGCACATCAAATCATTATATGAATCATTATATCACCATTACAATGATCAAACATATCACAATGACCATATTTCACCATGCATAATCACTATCAATATCACTATCATTGTGAAAATTGCAGTTAGGTGGTGAATAAAGTACTAAAACATCATAAAAGATACATATTAATCATAGATTTTACATAATATATATCAATACTATCACAATAGGCCATTATCACCATCATTACTATCACCATCATTTTTGAGAACATTCTTAGCCCATGCGGTATAGGTGGCCCGCGCGGGCCATCTATGGTTGGTGGCGGAACTGGCAATAATCCCGCGCGGGACACACACAACATGGTGGAATCACTATCGTCACTTTCCTATCATGCTACACTAATTTGACCTATATCACCTTACACAGCATTTATATATGTATGTTATGTTAGAGTATCATCAACTTACCAGCATTGGTTCGGTAGTGGGGGAGTCAGATGTGGGAGTGACTCGACGTGAATGTTGCTGTTATGGAGGCTCGGCGTGGACTGACGCTCTTCTCCCTTAACCACCACGTCGCTTTCGTGAATAAAGAGTTCTGATTGGCTGAGAATTGAGACGAGGCCTGTTGCTATTGGCTGGAGTCAACCCACGCCAACTACGTCTTCAAATACGTCATCGACAGCCACGTGAGATGACTCATTTAAGTATCCCGCGCGGGCCACTTGCCCGCTAAAGGGTTAAAAGGAGGTTCTTTAGTTAGTTTCCTAGACTCTAGACCTCCATCAAGTTTAAAATTTCACCCCCTAAACCCCCTTTCAAGATCAATTTATAACTTTTTCGGTAGAAAAATTTCCTGGCCGGAGGTCAGTTCCTCATAAATTACATGTTTGCTATCACTCACCAGAACAAAATCGACACCTAATTGGCACGAAAGGTCTTAAAATTGACAGAAATTGGGCAAAAGTTCTTAAAATCACCAAACTAATGGGGCGAACGTCTTAATATCTCAAAAGCAATGGGGCTAAACATAAGGGAGAAAGAGGCCCAGAAAAAAAATCCCTCAAGTGGAAACCTCCCCGTAAGTCTGTGAAAGGGTTAAGGCGCGTTAGTTTAGGATAGATAAGCTTAGGTTAGCCTACAGGGATAGTACAGGGGGTCCATAATGTCTGTGAAAGGGTTAAGGCGCATTAGTTTAGTATAGATAAGGCTAGGTTAGCTTACAGGGATAGTACAGGGGGTCCATAATGTCTGTGAAAGGGTTAAAGCGCGTTAGTTTAGGCTAGATAAGGTTAGGTTTGCATACAGGGATAGTACAGGGGGTCCATAATGTCTGTGAAAGGGTTAAGGCGCGTTAGTTTAGGATAGATAAGGTTATGTTAGCTTACAGGGATAGTACAGGGGGTCCATAATGTCTGTCAAAGGGTTAAGGCGCGTTAGTTTAGGATAGATAAGGTTAGGTTAGCTTACAGGGATAGTACAGGGGGTCCATAATGTCTGTGAAAGGCTTAAGGTGCGTTATTTTAGGATAGATAAGGTTAGGTTAGCTTACAGGGATAGTACAGGGGGTCCATAATGTCTGCGAAAGGGTTAAGGCGCGTTAGTTTAGGATAGATACGGTTAGGTTAGCTTACAGGGATAGTACAGGGGGTCCATAATGTCTGTGAAAGGGTTAAGGCGCGTTAGTTTAGGATAGATAAGGTTAGGTTAGCTTACAGGGATAGTACAGGGGGTCCATAATGTCTGTGAAAGGGTTAAGGTGCGTTAGTTTAGGATAGATACGGTTAGGTTAGCTTACAGGGATAGTACAGGGGGTCCATAATGTCTGTGAAAGGGTTAAGGCGCGTTAGTTTAGGATAGATAAGGTTAGG
The DNA here is from genome assembly GCA_032716605.1 of Paralithodes platypus. NCBI lineage: Eukaryota > Metazoa > Arthropoda > Malacostraca > Decapoda > Lithodidae > Paralithodes > Paralithodes platypus. The sequence continues at coordinate 43,010,736 of CM064547.1, forward strand.
TTAGCTTACAGGGATAGTACTGAGGGTCCATAATGTCTGTGAAAGGGTTAAGGCGCGTTAGTTTTAGATAGATAAGGTTAGGTTAGCTTACAGGGATAGTACTGAGGGTCCATAATGTCTGTGAAAGGGTTAAGGCGTGTTAGTTTAGGATAGATAAGGTTAGGTTAGCTTACAGGGATAGTAAAGGGTTAAGGCGCGTTAGTTTAGGATAGATAAGGTTAGGTTAGCTTACAGGGATAGTAAAGGGTTAAGGCACGTTAGTTTAGGATAGATAAGGTTAGGTTAGCTTACAGGGATAGTAAAGGGTTAAGGCGCGTTAGTTTAGGATAGATAAGGTTAGGTTAGCTTACAGGGATAGTAAAGGGTTAAGGCGCGTTAGTTTAGGATAGATAAGGTTAGGTTGGCTTACAGGGATAGTAAAGGGTTAAGGTGCGTTAGTTTAGGATAGATAAGGTTAGGTTAGCTTACAGGGATAGTAAAGGGTTAAGGCGCATTAGTTTAGGATAGATAAGGTTATGTTAGCTTACAGGGATAGTACAGGGGGTCCATAATGTCTGCGAAAGGGTTAAGGCGCGTTATTTTAGAATAGATAAAGTTAGGTTAGCTTACAGGGATAGTACAGGGGGTCCATAATGTCTGTGAAAGGGTTAAAGCGCGTTATTTTAGGATAGATAAGGTTAGTTAGCTTGCAGGGATAGTACAGGGGGTCCATAATGTCTGCGAAAGGGTTAAGGCGCGTTAGTTTAGGATATATAAGGTTAGGTTAGCTTACAGGGATAGTACAGGGGGTCCATAATGTCTGTGAAAGGGTTAAGGCGCGTTAGTTTAGGATAGATAAGGTTAGGTTAGCTTACAGGGATAGTACTGAGGGTCCATAATGTCTGTGAAAGGGTTAAGGCGCGTTAGTTTAGGATAGATAAGGTTAGGTTAGCTTGCAGGGATAGTACTGAGGGTCCATAATGTCTGTGAAAGGGTTAAGGCGTGTTAGTTTAGGATAGATAAGGTTAGGTTAGATTACAGGGATAGTAAAGGGTTAAATCGCGTTAATTTAGGATAGATAAGGTTAGGTTAGCTTACAGGGATAGTAAAGGGTTAAGGCGCGTTAGTTTAGGATAGATAAGGTTAGGTTAGCTTACAGGGATAGTAAAGGGTTAAGGCGCGTTAGTTTAGGATAGATAAGGTTATGTTAGCTTACAGGGATAGTACTGAGGGTCCATTATGTCTGTGGAAGGGTTAAGGGGGGATGGGCTTACTTTGTTGCTTATTTATTTATCTTTTTATCATATTTTTAGTTTCCTGCCTAGACCTCCATCAAGCTTAAACAAATACCCCGAAGACCCTCCTTCAAGATAAATGTTTAAATTTTTCGATTGAGAATATCCCGGATCAGGGCCGGATACTTTTTTTTTGTTTTTCTATATTCCAACTACTCCCTCTCGTGCATAGGCTGAGAGCCTTTACACTACACCGCTGAACACGGTGAGGCCCATGAGATCTTGTTCCAGTCTAGGGAGTGAGACATGCGAAGCACCCCGGCTCGAACCAACTCTATCTCTGAAGCTGCTTCGCTTCTGCGCTTCACCGTCTCATCCCCCAAACTCGGACTCTCACTCTCAGAACGCCACCTATTGAGCAATTAACTCACTAGGCATTGCCCTCCTGTAACATATTTTGAATATGGGAATATTCATAGAATGGTATTAAATCAGGGAACAATGAGGGTATTTTTTTGGCATTTCGGGGTGCTGTGGTAATGCACTGAAACTAGGTACAGCACAAATTCCACCCCAATAATATCTTCCCATTGACATATTGGGATTCGAACTCGGGTCCATTGGATTACCAGTCCAGTGGCAAGACCACTCTGCCAGACCTCCCCTATATTACAGGCTCGCTATCGCTCGCCAGGAAAAAATTCGACGCCTATGTTGCACGAAAGGTCTTCATAATGACAAAGAAATGGGGTGAAAAGTCTTAAAATCGCCAAACTATTAGAATGCACCTCTTAAAATCTCAAAACTAAGGGGGTTAAATGTGAGAGAGAAGGGGGTCCAGAAAAAGCAATCAACCGCCCTTTAAGATGCGTTATAGTTTAGGATAAGAGCAGGTTAGGTCAAGTTAGGATACCTTACGGGAATAGTACAGGGGGGTGGGGGTGGGTGGGTCCATATGAGTCTCTTCTCTATTTAAGGGGAGGCAGACCGTTTTTCTGGACACCCTTCTCCCTAATGTTTAGCCCCACTAGTTTTGAGATTATAAGACGTTTGGCCCATTAGTTTGGACATTTTAACACCTTTTGCCTCATTTCGTTGTCAATTTTAAGACCTTTCAAGCCATTTAGGTGTCGATTTTTTCCTGGCGAGCGATAGCGAGCCTACAATTTTAAGAGGAACCGGCCTTCGGCCGGGAAATTTTTCTACCGAAAAATTTACAAATTTATGTTGAAGGGGGGTTTAGGTTTTTTTCTTCTAAGCTTGATGGAGGTCTAGGGAGGAAACTCAAAACAAATATATGAATAAATGAATTAATAGGCCAAACAAACGGTCAGTCTCCCCTTAACCATTTCAAGATCCGATCACGCATTTCTTCTCTGTTTTCTGGCTACTATTTGGCGACTTTATTCAGATTAGGAAAGGTATATGGAAATCATAGGGTTGATTGTTATTCAGATTAGGAAAGGTGTGTGGAAGTCATAGGGTTGATTGTTATTCAGATTAGGAAAGGTGTGTGGAAGTCAGAGGGTGATTGTTATTCAGATTAGGAAAGGTGTGTGGAAGTCAGAGGGTGATTGTTATTCAGATTAGGAAAGGTGTGTGGAAGTCAGAGGGTGATTGTTATTCAGATTAGGAAAGGTGTGTGGAAGTCAGAGGGTGATTGTTATTCATATTAGGAAGGTGTGTGGAAGTCAGAGGGTGATTGTTATTCAGATTAGGAAAGGTGTGTGGAAGTCAGAGGGTGATTGTTTTTCAGATTAGGAAAGGTGTGTGGAAGTCAGAGGGTGATTGTTATTCAGATTAGGAAAGGTGTGTGGAAGTCAGAGGGTGATTGTTATTCAGATTAGGAAGGTGTGTGGAAGTCAGAGGGTGATTGCGATAGTCTTTTTAATGCCCACAGATCCTTCCGAACCTGTTTAAATTCGTCCAATGATATCTACTTTCAAAATACGTCATTATATTCAAAGTGTTAAAACAAAACACATTGGACAAAATAAGGTAGACTTTAAGGTAGTTTTTACCTTTATTATTACCACAGATCCTTCCTAAACTATCTATAATCGTCTAATGATAGCCAAGATACACTGTCAACATGCGTCATAATTTTCAAAGGGTTAAGGGGAGACTGGCCGTTTGTTTGGCCTATTAATTAATTTATTCATATATTTGTTTAATTTCCTTCCTAGACCTCCATCAAGCTTAGAAACCCCCCCCCCCCCCCCCCCAGACCCCCTTTAAAGATAAATGTGTACATTTTTCGGTAGAAAAATGTCCCGGCTCTTAAAATTATAGGCTTGCTATTGCTCGCCAGGAACAAATCGACACCTAAATGCACAACAAGTCTTAAAATTGACAACGAAATCGGGTGAAAGGTGTTAAAATCGCCAAACTAATGGGCCGAACGTCTTATAATATCAAAACTAGTGGGGCTAAACATTAGGGAGAAGGGGTTCCAGAAAAACGGTCTGCCTCCCCTTAAATCACAAACTATGATCGATAGAAACATGCAATTTGCGGCCGTCAACAGCTAAATTCACCACGTGTTAACCCCCTTCTGCACCAGCGACGTCTGTTGTATGTGACTTAAGGGGAGGCAGACCGTTTGTTTGGCCTATTAATAAATGTATTCATATATTTTTTTAGTTTCCTCCCTAGACCTCCATCAAGCTTAGAAAAAAAACCCTAGACCCTCCTTCAAGATAAATGTGTACATTTTTCGGCAGAAACATTTCCCGGCCGAAGGCCGGTTCCTCTTAAAATTGCAGGCTCTCTATCACTCCCCAGGAAATAATCGCCACCTAAATTTCACTAAAGGTCTTAAATTTGACAACGAAATGGGGAGAAAGGTGTTAAAATCGCCAAATTAATTGGCCGAACGTCTTATAATCTCAAAACTAGTGGGGCTTAACATTAGGGAGAAGGGGGTCCAGAAAAACGGTTTCCTCCCCTTAAGGCTACATTGAGACAATTTTATGAAGTTTGAGAAGGTCATGTGTAGCTAAGAGGATTAATTAAGATAGTCTGCAGCCTTTTAATGTATAGACCTGAATACTATCGTCTAATAGTTGCAAGAATAAAATATAAAAGACGTCACCGGTACTGAATGGGTTAAGGGGATGTTTTTAATTTGTTCCCTAGACCTCTATTAAACTTAAGGGGAGGTTTCTAGTGTGTTACTTAGACCTCCATCAAGCTTAAAATTACATCCCCTAGACCGCCTTTCAAGATAAATGTGTACATTATTCGGTTGAAAAATTTCCCGGCCGAAGGGCGTTTCCTCTTAAGTTACAGGCTCGCTATCGCTCGCCAGGAAAAAATCGACACCTAAATGGCACGAAAGGTCTTAAAATTGACAGAAATGGGGCGAAAGTTATTAAAATTGCCAAACTAATGGGGCAAACGTCTTAAAATCTCAAAAGCAATGGGGCTAAACATGAGGGAAAAGAAAGTTCGAAAAAAAATCCCTCAAGTGGAAACCTCCCCTTAAAACTACATCTCCTTAACCTCCTTTCAAGATAAATTTGTACATCCGGCCAGTTCCTCTTATAATATAGTAGAAGTTCCTCTGTAATATAGTAGTTACCGGCCTTAGGCCGGTAAATTTTTCTATCGAAAAAAGTACAAATTTACCTGGATTTTTTTTTTTTTTTTTTAAGCTCGATCATGAATGTCTAGGCAGAAAACTAAAACTATAATGAAAATATAAATAAATATGCAAATAAATACGCCCATCCCCCCTGGGCTATAAGGTATTTCAACCTGCAGACACCACTATTTAGCAGAAATACAAGACTAAATGGGTTTGTTATGGGCAGAAAGTGTGAAGATATTGATTTATGGGGGTGGGCGTGCATATTGGCTTATTTATTTATATTTTTATTATTGTTTTTTCCTCCCTAGACCTCAAGCTTAAAAAAACACCCGTCCCCAAGACTGGGGTAGAAAATGTACAGGCCGATGTTTTCCTCCTAAATTTCTGGCTCTCTGTCGCTCGCCAGGAAAACATCGACACCTAAATGGCACAACAGGTCTTAATATTGACAAAGAAAAGGGGCAAAAAGTCTTAGAATCACCAAGCTAGTGAGTCGAACGTCTTAAAATCTTAAAGGTAAATGCATGAGGGAGAAGGGGCATCAGAAAAATCAACCATGTCCCCTTAATGTAAAGTACCTGCGCATTTTAGGTTGTATATAACTAACAATAAATACATAAATATATAAACAGATATAATAAAATGAAACTTCTCCCTTTAAAATCCATCCCACTTCTACCTGTTGCTCATGGATGGCTTTGTTGAGCATAATACTTTAGGATGGCCATTTGCCACACGCCTCGAACACAACGCCGCATCCTGGTGGGAAAAATAATGGGGTGGAAGGAAGAAACTCACTCTCGTTTTCTATGCCTCCACTTTTCACACCCAGAATCTTTCTTCTTTCTGCACGCTCCTCAGTTTTATATTGGACTTTCAGATCTTAACATGAGTGAGAGAGAGAGAGTAAGAGTGAGTGAGTGAGAGCACAGGAAAGAAAGAAAAAAGAGAGAGAGTGAGTGTGATTAAGAGAGAGAGGGGGGGGGGGTCATATCATATTTCATATTTAAATGTCGGTAATATAATTATTCATATATCATATTTCACTATGTAGGATTATTAGATAAAACAATTAATATTATTTGTGTAAGTGTATACAATTTTTGTGTTTATTCATGACAAAACAATACGCATAACATGCAGATTATTCCACATTTCATCCCTGGAATTTCAAATGTAAAATCCTAACCGTCAGAACATTATTTTGACGTTTAGAGCAAAATGAGAGAGAGAGAGAGAGAGAGAGAGAGAGAGAGAGAGAGAAAATATTAGCCCTCCTGCATTCAGTAACTTAACTCCTTGCAACATATGTAACTTATGGTAAGACCTTCTCTAAATTTGCCATGAAATACCAGGCTGGGCGAGTTTTCGAAGCCTTGTGTTTTTCTGTATTTTCATCCACCAGAATGCTGTTAATTGTTATGTATCATATGTCAATGGGAAGAGGAATATTTATAGTACATGATAAAACAAAACAAAATGTAAATAAATCGAAATATGAAAGTGTAAATGAGACCGGAATACAATTATTTCCCATGCAATTGTCTTCACACCGTCCTAGCTCTAAATTGTGATTGATGACCATATATTTTTTTTTGCTCAAATAATAGTATTTTTTCTCCTCTTTCCAAATCTGAAAACAGAAATTGTTTATCTTCAATAGTTCTCAAGCAGTGACCGAAAAAATAAAAACTATGATTTTGATTTATATGGTTTATAACATTTTCGATTTATTTCGTTGCTACGCAGTGTATGGTTTTAAATTTAGGCTGTATGAATACGGAAAATAATGCTGATGAGTATAAAACAAACTAAAAGTTCCTAGGACAAATACTTTTTGCGCTATGAATATTTGAAATGAAGAGCCAAAATGCGAATATTTACGCTTCACCCATCTCTGTTCCGGCGATGCTAGCCGGGTTCCGAGCTGTTCCCCACCTCGTGGTTGCGTTATTTGCTACGATACGTATATAACTGTTTATATCACCGTCATCGGAAAATTATGCTCTTTCCAATGGTGAAAACTAAAATAATATAGCGTAATTGGTTCGCGAGCTATGCGCAATTGTTTCCATGCAGTGACCGAAAAAAAATATATGATTTTGATTGATATGGTTAATAACATTTTCAATTTATTTCGTTGCTACGAAGTGTATGGTTTTAAATTTAGGCTGTATGAATACGGCAAATAATGCTGATGAGTATAAAACACATTAGAAGTTCCTACGACAAATACTTTTTGCGCTATGATTATTTGAAATGAAGAGACAAAATGCGAATATTTACGCTTCACCCGTCTCAGTTCCATCAATGCTAGCCGGGTTCCGAGCTGTTCCCCACCTCGGCGTTGGTTTATTTGCTCGGATACGTATATAACTGTTTATATCACCGTCATCGGAAAATTATGCTCTTTCTAATGGTGAAAACAAAAATAATATAGCGTACTTGGTTTGCGAGCTATGCGTAATTGTTTCCATGCATTGTTTTTGTTATGTAAATATATGAGAATGTTTATTCAGTTATATATCTTTGCCACAATGTACAACACTTATATAATATATATATATATAAATATATATATATATATATATATATATATATATATATATATATATATATATATTGTGACGCCTCCCGGCGCTGGCAGAATGGTTGCGTGGGGCATTGCAGCTCGCTAGCGCTCGCCAGGATGGGGGGATAGGCTACAGTTGTCCTAGAATTATCTGCTTTATTTCATTAGGGTCGTGTTGCCACAGACAGTCTAGAAATGGTCTTTGTTTTGGTCTGTGACCGCGCCTTATATTTTATATTCGCTATAATATAAATGTTGCTTGTGTGAGAGGCGAGCGAGAGAGGGTGAGGGGGTACTCCTGGCAGCAGGGTGAGCTATGACGCGGCTCGCTTGGGCGCTGACGGTGTTGGCGGCCGGGTGGTCAACTAGTCCCTGCCCATCGCGGCCTCGTGTTTTTTACCAGCTCAGAGCTTGACTGACACGCGTACCGCCTACATCCTTTGCAATTCTGTCCCCCATACTCGCCACTTTGCATACTATTTCTCTCTCTCGACTTCTCCTTTCTCTTTCTCTAATCTTTATTAAACTCAACATCCCTTCTGGTTTCAGCATAGACGTTCACCGTCGACCAGTCGTATTGTACGCGAAGCTCTCAGATATTTCCATGTATTAGGTTAAGGAGGTATTATGCTTTATTGAGGTTGGAGAGACGGACCTTTCCGTGTGTGTCCTCTCTCGGGAAGGTTGTAGACCGGTATATGTCTCCCTGGCAAGGTGTTGAGTGATTCTGCTTGGTTATCTAAAGCTAGACTAGGGGTAAGGTTACTGTGTCGTTGTCTCCGATGTGTGCAGTGTTAGCTAAGCCCTGCACGACATCGACAGGTACTGTGGGAGCCTAAGTTGTCTTCGGGTGGGTTTACTTTGCGAGCACAGCGCTGTGGTGTGAGAGGGCCATAACCTATCCCTCACAACATAGTGCTGCCTCTTTGTGTTGACTTCTGAGGGATCGCCAGGATAGAACTAGGTACTAGAGACCTAGATTTATCAAGAGAGCATCCCCGTCATATAACGTAATCTTCATTATACCACCTTCCGACAACGTTAGGCTACGAGCCGCATGCTCGCCCATTGTTGCCCTGCCTTGATACCCCAGCTAGACTTTATTAACTGAGCAGACACTGGTTAGAGATAAGCCCCCATTATTATATGTATGCAACATTATTATTCACTGCACTTTGAGCCGAGGTTGTTGTTGAGTTGCACAACCCTAGTAGGCTGTTGCGTTGTGTCACGAAGCATTTCTTTAGTTGTCGAGCATTACTACCTTTGCGCAGTCTTTATTATTCGCCTGTCTATTATTACTATATGTCCTAGTATTTATTGTGACCCGTATTCTGCATTATAATTGTTCAAGATTCTTTACGAACATCTTCCCAGCATCAGACTTATTTCAGAAGTTTCCAGTTGATGTTGCAGGACTAGCATTGCACTTTCTTTAACCCTTAAATAGCGGCGAGCAACATAAGTCGAGTTAAATAAAGCTGGACTATGTGGCGGCGCTCGACATAGGTCGAGTGGCAATTTCAGCAAGTAATGTTGCTGAGAGAGAGAGACAAGTGGTGGCAGGAGAGTAGCGAGCGTATGACTGCTCCAAACCACCGCGGCGAACATACTGACACAAATCCCAGCTCCCTCCTCCCTCTCTCACTCGCTATATAAGGAATTGTATCGGGAAAGTGGCTAATTACATGCTTTTTGCACTCGCGTTGCACGGTTATTGCAAGAAAACTAGCCATCATAAAAGGATCGTTATGGTGTCATTCGAAAGCTCTGTTTATGCCCTTTCAGGGATAGATACTTGTTTTACGTTCTGGGTCTTATTTAGGCATGAAAATGATGACGTAAACAGCCCTATTTTGGCTAAAAACACCCCGCTGGGCGGTACATATAAATAAACCGCATAGGCCACTCTTAAGGTGTTAATACAGGAGTGCCAGTTATTTGAGTATCTACCGTAACGCTAATTAATCACGTTAACTATCTTTTCTTTGTGTAACCTAATCGAGTAATCTTTTACTGTTTGAGAATAGGCTGTTTCATCGAGCGTCAGCCTAGTGTGTGTGTGCACCAGTTACCGAGTCATAGGATACCTCGTTGTCCAGGCACGACTCAGGGCTGTAATGGTGTTTTGTTTTCCAGTGTTTAAGGCAGGGGTTGGATCTAGTGTTACCGTTGTTGCATTTTGCCATTATCTAGTCCAATGTTGAAGAGCCCTGTGTCTTTGAGAACCTGGATCATAACAAATGGCGACCTAGCTCAGGATCTTGTGAACTAAGAGATAATTGCAGGATTGTTGTGGTCATTTGTTTTATTGAGGAATATAGTGGGCACGTTAATTTTTTTTTGGCAAAGTAGTATAGCACTTGAGAGTCTTCAGACATTTTTGGCAAGTGAATAGTTCTACATAAGAGTTTGGGGTACTTCGTTTCTGAATATTGTGGTGAGAAATTTTTGTGAGCATCATGTCTTATACCGGGTCAGAGGAGAATGGAGACACAGTACGTAATGTCGAGACTGAGGAACAACAGCATGATGAAAGGGTTAATCGGGTGAACTGTGAGGAGGATGCTAGGATATTTTTGCAATGGCCTGTTACTGCCGAGCGGTTGGAGGGTATGGATCGGTACGGTCTTCAATGCCTGGCCACAGCTATCGGTCATGCGGTTACTAGCAGCATGAAGAAGGATAACTTGATAACGTGTGTACGGGGCAGGGTGACTGGTGAGCGAGATGGGTTGAGTGCTCAGAGCCCTTCGGCCATGCTTCCCCTACACTCGACTCCCAGCCATCCCAGTAGTTTGCCGACCCCGGGTACGCTTCCACAGTTGGGTGGTGACTGGCAGGGTGGGTTGCCCATGGGGGGACCACCGGTAATTTCAAACATTGTAGCACCTTCACCTCCTCCAGGGTTAACTCCAGAATTATTGTATCAGCTCGAATTAGCTAAGATCGAAGAGAGAAAGGCTATCAGGGTATCTGAGCTTCAGCTTCACCAGCAACAAAGGGCAGGTGAGCTCCAGCAGCAAATAGAATTAGCCAAGATAGAAGAGAAAAAAACTATCAGTCATGAGCACATAGAGCTAGCAAAAATTCAAGCTGAGTCGACTAGGTACTGTGCCGACATGGACGTAGAGAAGTCGCGAGTAGAGGCAACGGGACAGCGACTTGGGGCTGGTAACCGTGTTCATGAGCAGTCTCTCTCGCACTTATTGAAACTGGTTCCGGTGTTTGATGAGAGTGGTGTAACAGAATTTTTCACACGCTTTGAGAAGAAGTGCCAGGAACACCAGTGGCCAGAGAATAAATGGGCAGCACTTGTATCCTCTAGATTAATAGGCAAGGGTCTTAAAGCCTACGATGCGTTGCCTATAGAGTCTTGTATTATCTAGGAGGAACTCAAGTCAAGTGTATGTGGAATGACAGAGACCAAATGGAAAGGTTCAGATGTGAGAGAATGGGAATGTGGAAAGGGTGTGTGTGCTGGAGTGAGTGAAGGAACAGCGAGAGAAGGTGCATGTTTGTTTGTAAGTAGCAAATGGAAGGAATGTGTAAGAGAGTATGGGTCTGTGGGTTCAAGGATTGTGTGGGTGAGAATGAAAGTAGGAATACAAACGTGGGTGATTGTATGCGTGTATGCCCCGACAGAGGATATACTTGAAAGAAAGAAAGAGGAGTTCTGGATGAATGTGGAGGCGTGCCTGGAGAAGTTTGACAAGAACGAAAGAATATTTCTGATTGGGGATATGAATGGTAAGGTGGGTGATAGGAAAGTTGAGGGAGTGGTGGGAGGGTGGGGGGTACCATCAGAGGTGAATGGGAATGGTTAGTGCACTTGTGGACGTATGTGTGGGAAGGAGGCTGTGGATAGCCAACACCTTCTTCCGACACAGAATGATCCACAGGTACACGTGGAAACGGATGTTGACGATGAAAGATAAGACAGTGGTGGAACGAAAGTCATTGATTGATTATGTATGTGTGGATGAACGAATGAAGAAATCTGTGATGGATGCTAGGGTGTATAGGGGTATTGGAGGGGGTCTGTCTGATCATTATGTAGTGGTAGTTAAGGTTAGGATACAAAAGAAGTGGGTGAGGAGAGCGGGAGGGAGGGAGGCGAGAGGAGGGTGGAATGGTGAGGAGGGTGGAGAGGTTGCAGGAGGAGGAAGTCAGGGAGGAGTACAGGAGAGCAGTGGAAAGACGACTAGGTGGGTTCGACCTGGAAGTTATGGAGGAAGTGGAGGAGATGAGCAAGGTGTTTAAGGATAAGATCTGTGCAGCATGTGAGGAGGTGTGTGGAGTGAGGAGAAGAGGGAGGGGAGTGAAAGGTACAGCATGGTGGACAGAAGAGGTAAGAATAGCTGTGGAAGAAAAGAAGAAAGCATATAGAGTGTGGTTGGGTAGTAGAGGGAATGAAGATTCCGAGAGACAGAAACGAGCGAGGTACGTGGAGAGTAAGAGGGTGGTGAAGAGAGTAGTGAAGGAAAGTAAGAGAAGAGTAGATGAGGAATTTGGAAGGAATCTGAGTGTAAAATGGAGGGAGAGTAAGAAACTGTTCTGGAAAGAAGTCAAGAAAGTTAGGGAAGGTAGCAAGGGAAACAGTAAGGGTGTGAAAGATAAGAATGGGAGAATGCTAGCCGAGAAGCAAGAGAGAGTCGAAAGATGGAGGGAGTACTTCAGGGAGTTGCTAAATGAAAGGAATGAAGAGCCAGCAAACATAGCTGGATATGGTATGGGAGGGAGAAGAAGAGAAGTAGTGGAGGAGGAGGTGGGGATCAGGAGGTCAGAAGTGTGGGAAGCCATGAAAAGAGTGAAGTTGGGGAAAGCACCAGGAACGGATGGAGTGTGTGGGGAAGTGTTGAGGTGTGGTGGTGAGATGGTGATGGAATGGGTGTGGAGGGTGTGCGGGCTGGCATGGGAGAAGGGGAGTGCACCCGATGACTGGAAGACTGGCATAGTAGTCCCCCTATATAGGGGCGAAGGGGAGGAGGGAGTGTGTGGTGACCACCGAGGAATGTGTCTTCTAAGCGTGGTGGGGAAGGTGTACAGTAGGGTAGTGATTGAGAGAGTGAGAGTGAGAACGGAGAAATGGATAGGCGACGAGCAGGGAGGTTTTGGGAAGGGAAGAGGATGTGTAGATCAGATTTATACCCTGAATTGTGTTGTGGAGAAGTATCTGGAGAAGAAACAAAAGGTGTATGTTGCCTTTATGGACTTGGAGAAGGCCTATGACAGAGTGGATAGAGAAGGTTTGTGGAAAGTACTTAGAATATACGGAGTAGAGGGCAAGTTGCTGAAAGCAGTGAAGAGCATGTATGAGGGTGCAAAGGCGGCAGTACGTGTGGAGAGTGAGCAGAGCGAGTTCTTTGACCTGAATGTTGGTTTGAAACAGGGGTGTGTGATGTCCCCGTGGTTGTTTGCTGTATATATGGATGGAGTCGTGAAAGAGATACTGTCGAGAGCAGTGAGTGTTGGTGTGTCGCTGAGGAGGGAGGGAATTGAGTGGAAGCTACCTATGCTGCTGTTTGCGGATGATACAGTTCTGATGAGTGATAATGAATGGGAGTTGCGGGGTCTGGTGGGTGAGTTTGGAGCAGTGTGCGAGGGGCGGAATTTGGAGGTAAATGCGGGGAAGAGCAAGGTTGTGGTCTTCGAAAGGGGTGAGGTCACGGAGTGTGAGGTGAGGCTGAACGGTCAGGCTATGGAGGTCGTCAACTCTTTTAAGTATCTGGGCAGTGTGTTGAGTGAAGGTGGGACTGTGGATGGAGAGGTGCGGGAGAGGGTACAACAGGGGAAGAGGGTTGTAGGAACGCTAAAAGCAGTAACAAGAAATAGGGTGGTCAGTGTGGAAGTGAAGAGGTCCTTGCATGACAGTGTGGTGGTCCCGACACTGACTTACGGAAGCGAAGCATGGACGTTGGTTGAGAGACTCAGACCAAGAGTGAGAGCAGTGGAAATGAATTACTTAAGGAGTGCGTGCGGAGTTGCATGGAGGGATGGACAGACTAATGAGGAAGTAAGAAGGAGGTGTGGTGTGGAGGTGGATGTGCTGGAGGGTGTGAAGGGGAGCGGCTTGAGATGGTTCGGCCATGTGGAACGTATGGAGGGCGAGAGAATGACTGGGAGGGTGTGCGAGAGCGAGGTGGAGGGACAGAGGGGGAGAGGTAGACCGAATATGAGGTGGAAGGATGGAGTGAGGAACTACATGAACGAAGGCGGTGCTGGTTGGGGGGAGGGGCGTCGACTGACTGGGGACAGAGGTGCATTGGGGCGGTTCGTTCGTGGCCACCCCTTCGGGGATCACGGCGTCAGGCAATAGATAGTTAGATAGAACTCAAGGAGGCTGTCCTGAGAGCATACGAACTACAACCAGAGACGTACAGGTTGAAGTTCCCGGGTGTTACCAAGGGTCGGGAGAGCACCTTTTTGGAGCATGCCCGGGAGCTGTCCGATGCTTTTGGGAATTGGCTGAGGTCGGAGAAAGCTACTACGTTTGACGACATTAAACAGTTGGTGCTTTTAGAGCAGTTTTTCAAATGCACGGGCGGCGACCTGACGTTAAACCTTAAAGAAAAGCAACCAAAAACTCTACAGGAGGCAGCTGAGATGGCTGACCTCCGGCTATCACTAATTCGTGGGTCCGGGTCTGCCCAGCGTAGTGAGGCAGGTAACAAGGGGCGTGACGCCCCACCCCCCCGAGTTAGTGATATACCTTATGCAGACAAGTACAAGACCCATGATACCAAGACTGACCACAAGACTAGCACCGTCCCATTTAAGAAGGGGCCAGGCCCTTCCCAGTACCAAGGGAAGCCCAAAGGGGAGTTGGAGAGTTATCATTGTCATAAAAAGGGGCACTTTGCAAGAGTCTGTCCTAGCAAACCACCTACAGCAGCTGTGTCTTTGGCCTGCAACATTGGTGTGTCTCCGAAGTCATCTGAGTTTGCCCGGGGCAGTTCGTCAGAGGCTGAGGCACAGCCAATGCAGAAGCACCTGGGAGGCTCGAACCCTGCTCAGGATGTTTTTTGCGACCATAGAGGGCGGGGTTGCGTGATGTGGGCGGGGCGCAAGCATGGAGTAGAGGTCTTGCGTGATACAGGTGCTTCCCAGACTCTGATGAAAAACTTGACTGGCTACCCTATAAACGCGGCTCGGGTGGTGGTGGTGCAGGGTATTAATGCAACTCGGTCATACCCGCTGCTGCGGTTGGAGTTGGAGGTGGATGGTGTGGCACGTGAATTGGATGTCGGGATTGTGGAGAAACTGCCAGTGGAGGGCGTCGACCTTCTTCTCGGCAACGACCTTGCAATGCCCGCTTCTGAGGTTCTACCCTTAGTCGTTGCCGAGAGGCCGGCCGACGTGAGTAGGGAAGAGCAAGAGTGAGTCGAGCGGTGCCAGACACAACCCATGGCGTGTGTTGTCACCCGAGCTCGGGCAGCTAAAGTGTCACAGCCTAGTCCTCCGTCTTCAGACCAGCGGAGGAACGATCAACAGGAGGAGGCTAAAGCTGGTGTTGGTTTTAAGAGTTTTGACTCGGCGGCTCTCCTGGGTGATTCAGTATTAGAACCATTACTTAATTCTGGAGTAGCCCCTGGGCCTGTCATCGAGAGTGACGAGGCTGGGCATGACGAGTCTCCACGACAGCAATGCTATGTACATCGAGAGAGACAGAGGGAGCAGCCCAGTATCGGGGAAGGTCATGCATTGCTCCGGGAGCAGTTAGATCGCTTGGCACCCTCAGGTATACGTCGGTTGCAACTAGAGGACCCTGAGCTCCAAACGTGTGCTAATGGAGCTGTAGAGCTCGACGAGGACGGTGATGCACAGCCAGGAGATTTTATTTATTTAGAAGGCATCCTCTATAGGCGTTTGCAAGACCCTAAACGTAGTTGGCAAGAGGGGTCCGGAGTAGTGGACCAGTTGGTGGTGCCACGGGAGTGCAGGGATAGCCTACTGAGGTTGGCGCATGACATACCACTGGCAGGACATCTAGGGGTGAGAAAAACGGTGGCGGCTTTAGAAAAATTGTTTTGGTGGCCGGGGTTGAAGGGGCAGGTGGTAACCTGGATAGCAAGGTGTCATACGTGCCAGAGGGTTGGAAAACCTAACCAAACAATTCCGAGAGCCCCGTTGCACCCCATTCCTGTCAGTGGACCGCCCTTCAGTAAGGTCATCATTGATATGGTCGGACCCCTACCCCCTACTAGTGCCGGTAATAAATTTCTATTAACTATCATGGATGTGGCCACTCGTTATCCTGATGCATAATTATCCAATGAGAAATGGCACGGCGAAAACTGTTGTCCGGAACCTGCTCTTGTATTGCTCGCGGTATGGTTACCCGCAAGAGGTGCAATCGGACCAAGGTTCTAATTTTACCTCTAATCTGTTCAAACAAACTATGATTCAGCATGGCCTCAGCACTGTCGTCTCTTCTGCGTATCACCTGGAGAGTCAAGGGGTGTTGGAGAGGTGGCACGCCACGCTGAAAAGCACGCTTCGATGTTATTGCGCAGAGAACTGAAAGGATTGGGACCTTGGTCTGCCGTATGTTTTGTTCGCGGCAAGAGAAGTACCTGGAGAGAGTCTCTGTTTCAGTCCGAATGAGCTTGTTTTCGGGCATCAGGTGAGGGGCCCTCTCCACATGGTGAAGGAGATTTGGGAGGGTACCGCTAAGCCATGTTCTATGTTGAGATACGTCCTCGAGAGGAGAGAGAGAATGCTTAAAAGTCTGGAGCTGGCCGGGCGTAATTTGGTGAGTTCGCAGGCCCGTATGAAGGACAGGTATGATACTAAGGCGAAACTCCGGGAGTTTCAGGTAGGTCAAGAGGTGTTGGTCCTCTTGCCTTTGGCCGGTCATCCTCTGGCTGCCCAGTACGCTGGGCCTTATCGGGTGGTGTCAAAGATCTCCGATCTAGATTACCTCGTTGCCACTCCAGACCGGAAGAAGCGTAACCAACTATGCCACATTAATTTGTTGAAGGAGTATGTGAGGCGCCCACCTGAGTCACTAGCTGTCCCTGTGTTGACCTGCTGCGGTCATGGTGGAGAAGGAGAGGGGGGCAGCAATGATCAGGTGGATGATAACTGGGATTGTCATGTCTCGGCTGATCAGTGGGCGGGGAATTCGAGCCAATGTGCGCATGATGCTCTGGCGCACCTGCCGGAGGAACAGCAGGTGGCAGTGCAGCGCCTGTTCGATTCATACCCCACTGTATTTGCCGAGCACCCAGGCCTCACTACTCAAGCGGTGCATGACGTCGATGTAGGAGAGCACCCCCCCTTCAAGTCGATACCTTATCGGGTGCCACCCATTAAACTCCCAGCGGTCAGGGATGAGCTGGAGTATATGCTGGCGAGAGGCTTGATCGAGAAGGGGCAGTACGGTGGACTTCTCCTGTCACTCTGCAGCCCAAACCTGATGGAAATGTTCGGTTCTGCATTGACTTTAGGCTGATGAACGGGTTGACCCCCACCAACGCATATCCTCTTCCCCGGGTGGATGACAGTGTGGATAAGATCGGGAAAGCAAGGTACTTGACCAAGGTAGACCTCGTCAAAGGCTACTGGCAAGTACCACTGTCTGAGCGGGCTAAAGAGGTGTGCGGGTTTGTGGTGGATGGCAGTACTTACCGTTGCAACGTGATGCCATATGGTCTGAAAAATGCACCGGCCACTTTCCAGAGCTTAATGAACGACATCGTAGCAGACATCCCAAACTGTACTGTCTACCTTGATGACGTGATCATTTATGACAACGATTTCCAAAGTCACTGTGAGCACATAAAAGCCTTATTTAGTCAACTTAGTAAAGCAGGCTTGGTGGTTAATCTGGGCAAGTGTGACTTTGTGCAAGCCACGGTGCAGTATCTGGGGTTTGTGGTTGGGTTAGGGCAGGTGATCCCGCCCCAACAGAAGATACAGGCTATCGACTTGTTCCCCAGGCCGACCACCAAGTGGCAGATCATGAGATTTTTGGGCATGATTGGGTATTACCGCCGCCTTATAAGAGGTTATTCTACTGTGTTAGCTCCTTTGACAGATCTACTAGCCAAAGATAAAAAGTTCCGCTGGGCACCTGAGTGTGAGCAGGCGTTTCGAGTAGTTAAACACCTTTTATGCACTCACCCTATCCTCAGGGCCCCGGACTTTGAACGACCATTTCAGTTGGCGACTGATGCCAGCGGAGTAGGGGCTGGTGCCGTACTTTTGCAGACAGATGAGGAAGGTCTTAAGCATCTAGTCAGTTTCTTTTCAAAGAAATTTAATTCAGCACAGAAAAACTATTCGGTTGTTGACAAGGAACTGCTGGCAATCGTGTTAGCACTCATACACTTTGAGGTCTATGTGCCTGCCTATGGGCCAGTCGTGGTAGTGTATACCGACCACCACCCGCTTAAATTCCTCAATCAATTCCACAACCGGAATATGAGGCTGACCAGATGGTCGCTCATGTTGCAAGAGTACAACTTAGACATTCGCCATATTGCCGGTTGTGAGAATGTGATTGCGGACTGTTTGTCGCGGGTGGAGGATCCGGGGTAGGCTACCACAGTATGTTGGTATAGCCTCCTGGCTTGGCTTGCGGTGTATTTTTGCGCTGGTGCTTGTTGGCTCGCGTGTGTAGCATCAGCATAGGGTCGCAGGGCAGGAGTTGTTGGCTTTGATTAGACGAAAATTATGCTACATCTATAGTAGCCGCCAAAAACAACATTAACATAAAATATGAAAAATTAAATAAAAACTCTTTCTTTTTAAAAATTATTTTTAAGATAATATTGTAGCTGAGTACTGAGGGCAGATGATTTTCCCTCAGTAGGCTGTGCTTCTTAACCTCTGAAGTGCGCATGGGGGTAATTGGAAACGTCCCTCTGTGCTGACGTATTTGAGGTGTTTCCGTCACTAAAATATTCATTGTGCCATTAATAGCATTAATACTTATCCATATGCGCCTATTATGGGTTGATTATAAAGGTATTAACCTGAAACAACAATAAAACGAGTGAAAACAGCGTTTGGATGCTCAAAATCGGAGATATAGCCCGCGAGTTGTATAATGTATGGGTGAGGCAATCTGCTTTCCCGCCAATTTCCCCCAAGGCCACTGAGACACAGGTCGATCGATACTCTCTCTCTCTCTTGCACTCGCTTGCTATCAGTGATGACCACAGCCTCCAATCGGATTTCTAATGTTAGCACGAAAATATACCTCAGAATAAGGGAATAACAGGGAAAATAGGTGATAACTGAAGGAGAGGAGGAAAGTGGGAGGAGGGGAGGTAGAACTGAGATTTTGCATGGCCCAGGGGCCAAAACAATTTTTTTTCGATGTCAAAAGTTGATTTTTTTTTTTCTGACTCTTAAGAGTCTCCCCGCAGTGCGCCGGGGGAACTCTTAAGAGTCTTCCTGCAGCTCCCGGGTTAAAGCTCGCTCTGGGAGCACAATGTTATGAATTAATGTATTATATTTGGGAAGGGTGATAAGATTTTTTTTTTTATATAAATGTTGTTGTATTTTTTTGAGGAGACTGAGCTTGCATTCCATGAGTGGCAGAGTGGTTAGGAGTGGCAGATTCTAGCGACATTCTGCCTGTTCAGATATGGGCTCATGGTTGAGTGTCCTATATCTTGGGGGGGGGTGTGATGCCTCCCGGTGCTGGCAGAATGGTTGCGTGGGGGATTGCAGCTCGCTAGCGCTCGCCAGGATGGGGGGATAGGCTACAGTTGTCCTAGAATGATCTGCTTTATTTCATTAGGGTCGTGTTGCCACAGACAGTCTAGAAATGGTCTTTGTTTTAGTCTGTGACCGCGCCTTATATTTTATATTCGCTATAATATAAATGTTGCTTGAGTGGGAGGCGAGCGAGAGAGGGTGAGGGGGTACACCTGGCAGCGGGGTGAGCTATGACGCGGCTCGCTTGGGCGCTGACGGCGTTGGCGGCCGTGTGGTCAACTAGTCCCTGCCCATCGCGGCCTCGTGTTTTTTACCAGCTCAGAGCTTGACTGACACGCGTATCGCCTACATCCTTTGCAATTCTGTCCCCCATACTCGCCACTTTGCATACTATTTCTCTCTCTCGACTTCTCCTTTCTCATTCTCTAATCTTTATTAAACTCAACATCCCTTCTGGTTTCAGCATAGACGTTCACCGTCGACCAGTCGTATTGTACGCGAAGCTCTCAGATATTTCCATGTATTAGGTTAAGGAGGTATTATGCTTTATTGAGGTCGGAGAGACGGACTTTTCCGTGTGTGTCCTCTCTCGGGAAGGTTGTAGACCGGTATATGTCTCCCTGGCAAGGTGTTGAGTGATTCTGCTTGGTTATCTAAAGCTAGACTGGGGGTAAGGTTACTGTGTCGTTGTCTCCGATGTGTGCAGTGTTAGCTAAGCCCTGCACGACATCGACAGGTACTGTGGGAGTCTAAGTTGTCTTCGGGTGGGTTTACTTTGCGAGCACAGCGCTGTGGTGTGAGAGGGCCATAGCCTATCCCTCACAACATAGTGCTGCCTCCTTGTGTTGACTTCTGAGGGATCGCCAGGATAGAACTAGGTACTAGAGACCTAGATTTATCAAGAGAGCATCCCCGTCATATAACGTAATCTTCATTATACCACCTTCGGACAACGTTAGGCTACGAGCCGCATGCTCGCCCATTGTTGACCTGCCTTGATACCCCAGCTAGACTTTATTAACTGAGCAGACACTGGTTAGAGATAAGCCCCCATTATTATATGTATGCAACATTATTATTCACTGCACTTTTGATCCGAGGTTGTTGTTGAGTTGCACAACCCTAGTATGCTGTTGCGTTGTGTCACGAAGCATTTCCTTAGTTGTCGAGCATTACTACCTTTACGCAGTCTTTATTATTCGCCTGCCTATTATTACTATATGTCCTAGTATTTATTGTGACCCGTATTCTGCATTATAATTGTTCAAGATTCTTTACGAACATCTTCCCAGCATCAGACTTATTTCAGAAGTTTCCAGTTGATGTTGCAGGACTAGCATTGCACTTTCTTTAATACAGGAGTGCCAGTTATTTGAGTATCTACCGTAACGCTAATTAATCACGTTAACTATCTTTTCTTTGTGTAACCTAATCGAGTAATCTTTTACTGTTTGAGAATAGGCTGTTTCATTGAGCGTCAGCCTAGTGTGTGTGTGCACCAGTTACCGAGTCATAGGATACCTCGTTGTCCAGGCACGACTCAGGGCGGTAATGGTGATGTGTATTCCAGTGTTTAAGGCAGGGGTTGGATCTAGCGTTACCGTTGTTGCATTTTGCCATTATCTAGTCCAATGTTGAAGAGCCCTGTGTCTTTGAGAACCTGGATCGTAACAATATATAATATATATTATAATATATATATATATATATATATATATATATATATATATATATATATTATAGAATATATATATATATATATAATATATATATTTATATATATTAATATAATATTATATATATATATATAATTATATAAACATATATACAGTATACATACAACGTGTCATAAATATATATATATATATATATTTTTGTGGTATATAATTATATATAAAATAAATAAAATAAAAATGAATGATTAAATAACAACAGTAATAAATAAAATAAATAAATATATAAATAAAATAAAAAATATAATAATAATATAAATACTCGATTATGGGCCTTGGGCTTGCTCGGGACCTTGGGGCTGATCCGCTAGATACCCTGGGCAACAGGAATAACATAAAATAAAATATATAAATATTATATACAGTATATATATATATTATATATATATATATATATCAAGATATATATATATATAAGTAGTATAGCCAGGTAATAGATTCTCTTTTAAACAGACGAGGTTAAAGGCAATAGCAGTTTCAGCATTAAGGATTTTATTGTTACAGCTTTCAATAGTTCTAACAATTTTCCTCTGGGGTTCAGAGATGAGGTACAACAGGTTAGCAAAATTCATGGTGGATCCAACGTTTCACAAGTAAACATCTTGCATCTTCAGGGAAAGGAGAGGTAATGATTAGAATAGGGACAAGGTATCATATTTATACAAAATTCGAGGATCAAGAATAGGAAGGTGGGCGGAGCTACTGGGTGTGTGGTAAACTCGACGTCGAGTTTACCACTGCCCTAATACGCCCCCCCTGGACATCCCGGAGAAGGCCCTGAAGACGCTCTTGGAACTATGTACCAAGGAGTCCCCTTTCCTCTGCCCCCGCGGGAATATGTACCAGCAAATCATGGTACGTAGCGATGGGAAGCCCCCTGGGGGTCCTGTTCGCCAATTTCTTCATGGGAACTATCAAAGAGGAACTCCTGGCTGCCCACCGGCCCACTGTCTACTGCAGGTACATCGATGATATCTTCGTGCGGGTGAAGGACCTGGGCGAACTCAGGGACCTCCAGCAGCGCTTCATGGCCGCCTCCGGACTCAACTTCACATACGAAGAAACCACCGATGGACATCTACCCTTCCTCGACCTCCTTGTCTCCCTCCACGACCACGGCTTCAAAACTACAGTGTACACCAAACCTACTAACAATGGCCAATGTCTTAATGGGGAAAGTGAATGCCCTAAACGTTAACATCAGTCCACCATCGCCGCCTATGTCAGGAGAGCCCTCACCCATTGCACCACCTGGAATGACACACACAATGAACTGGAAAGGCTCACCCAGTCAACAATGGGTATTCCAACACTGACGTCACCAATGCCATCAACCACCACCTAGAAAAATGGTACAAACAAGACCCCCCTAGCACCAACCCGGCCAATGACATTACATTTTTCTACAGTAACTACATGTCTTCCGACCACACAACAGACGAATCCATTATGAAAGAAATAATTCACAAAAACGTCCTCCCCACCAACCCTGACAATAAAATAAAACTCATTATTTACTACAAATCTCCTAAGACCTCCAACCTTGTCCTCCCTAACCGCCCCATTTCCACCAACCAACCGAAAGATGATCATGTGATATACCAGCATATTTGCACCTCTGGGGACTGTGGACCCCTATCCTATGTTGGAATGACACAGACTCGCGTTTCCCGTCGACTAACCCTCCACCTTCAATCTGGCGCTATAAAAGATCACTATCAAGCCCCCCACCATCTTGCCCTAACTCGCGCCGACCTAGACAAACAAACCACCATACTCGACAAAGAATCAGACCCCAGAAGACTAGCTATTTTAGAAGCTCTATACATCCAAACACTCAACCCCAGCATCAACAACCAAACACAAGACCTTCAAATTCTTCCTTCAGGCATAGTGGGCCAGAGGGAGGGAGCCCAGAATTTATAGGGCCGGGACCCTGCCTCACAGTTTGGGGGCCGAGAAACTACTGACTTTACAAAGGCCCGGGCTCCTCAGAGAGGGACGCTATGGGGTTGCTAGATACTTCCTTTTGTAACTTACTAATGCCTAACTTACCAGTCCAAATTGCGTCAAAATCGAGTCATAAACTTATTTTTGGCGAATATTTCTAACTTACAGGTGGCATTATGACGCGATTGCATCATACGAGCACTCTTCGAGGGGTGGCGTTATGATGCGATCGCGTCCTAAAGATGCGGGAGGGTTAGTATAGTTTAGATATATATTATTGTTTCTTCATATTATTCTGGCTACCATTAAATGCAATGGCAATTTACAGCAATTTACAGGCTTTTAACCTCTCCTTGGCGCACAGGGGGTTTTCTACAGGGTAAGACTGTGCGCACCTATGATGATTTTGGGACCTATTGCCAATTTCGATAAAAAGTACATCATCGTGTAGGGAATGTTTGCGTGCATCGGCCCATATATATTTGACCCCCCAAAAAATGTCTGGGGGGGGTAGGGGAACGGTCCGTAGTTGAAAAATGTGGAGCGAATGGCACCGCGCAGCTAGATTGTCATCGAGCGGCGAGATTTCCCGGCCGAATTTTCACGCGCCCAGGGGATAGAAGGAGAGGGAGGAGGGGGTGGGTTACCGCGTATTATCACGTATATCTCCTTTTTCGAGCCCTTTTAGGCTATTTAGAGTATGTATACGTGTGTAGGGCACCCATATAACAATGAATATGCCTCATAGTGACCAAAAATTGCAATATATAAGGAAATTATAAGATAATTTTTAGGCGGGAATGAAGATGTGTTGGAGGTTTGGCGGCAATTTATGAGCTGAGAGTGTGGTTTACGCCATACATATCACGTATATCTTGTACGTAGAGCACTGTCATGCTATAATACAGACTTGTACGTATGTATACGTGCTATATATCAAAATATATAACGCATATAAACCAATTCATGCGATATTTACGCACATTATCAATGAGTTTCTATGCGTGAACCAAGGTGTGAGTGAGTTGTGGTGGGAATGAAAGGGGGAGAGGGTGTGTTACGCCATAAATATCACGTCAATCTTGTATTTAGAGCACTCTCATGCTATAATAAAGACGTGTACATATGTAGGCGTCCCATATAACAAGGAATATACCGCATATAGCCCAATTGATGCAATATTTACGCAAATTGTGAATGTGTTTCTAGCAGACGGAAGCCTGAAAGGGTGGGTTGGGGGTGGGTGGGTGGGAGGGAGGCATGCAGGGGTGCAGTGAGTGAGTGAGTCGTGAGTGGAGAGATGGAAGTCAGGCAGATCTCTAGATAGATAACCAGCTTTGTGATAATTGTGGAGGCGCCCCAGGCGTATTGATGTTTGGTATTTTGACCCTTATGTCTACCAGATGGCTGGTGTTCGTTGCCATCAACAGGTCTACAATAACATGAGTCAGGAATGGAGAGAGAGAGAGAGAGAGAAACTGAGACATGCGTATGTCGTACGTATAAATGGACTTCAGAATTGCATTTTTATGCAAGCAGACATTGCATTTTAGACACATGTGAAGTACCACAGAAACATGTAGGCCATTGACTGTAAATAAAGTACTATATTTATAGACCACCAGCGACGGTGCTGAGTCAACACAGGCAGATTGCCTTTTGTGATAGAGGGCTAAATATAGACTGGTGTCTCCTTACACTTGCGAAAGGGTAGATTGCCACCAGAGAAACGTTTACTTATTTATTTCGAAGTAATATGCAATCTAAATGTATATTCGAGACCTACTGCAATTATTTGTATGACAGTCATGACTATGTATAATCCAATATACGCGCGTAGGCGAGACATAAGAAAGCTGGTTGAGCAATTTTCGACACCCACACAGTTATTATTCATTTTTATTTACAATATTATACAATACAAATGTATTTGTGAAGAGTATTTTATCCATTATTGTATTTATACCAATTTTGTTCCCAGACAGAGCTGCTGTAGCTGGAGCATCAAGGAGCGGCAAGGGTCACCTCGTGACCGCCTGACCGTGTGAAAATGAGTGGAGTCACACTGAGAGGGGCAATTTTGCTGAGTGTTTGGGCAATTTTTGACAGAATAAAGTTATATAATTACTAATTCTTGACAGAGACAAACTATTATAAACCTTGGCATGATATAATTGATAATCCCATCAATTTACAAACGTAAATTGGTGGGATAATTCATTTTTTTTTGTTAATTGTCATTTCGATTGTAGACACGAAGTTTTGAGTGATATTTGGTATGAGCTCCTGTGGCATGGTTGGTAAGGTCGAGGACTGGAAAACTCAAAGTGTCGTAGGGTAGTGGGATCGAATCCAGGAGGGGGTTATGGGGAAGGTTTTATATTGTCTAGAAAAAAAATTATAAATTTTTTTTTTTACAAGATCATGCCATTGTATTCAAACAATATGAAATATTCATAGAATATATCATATTGTAAGAATACAATGACATGACCTTGTTTTTTTTTCTTTTTTTTATTGTTTTATTTTATTATCATAGTAGGTTTGACAGGATTTATTGAAACATATTTATTTTTGTACAATTCATTTGAGGTAAGAAAATAATTATATACACATTACTTTGGCTAATAACAAACATATATATTGATATACTAAAAAAATAAGGCATATTACATGTAAATCTTTGAAACTTATAAACTAAATAATGAAACATACAATTATATAATGTAAAAGCTATATCACAGGGACATCTTTGGAACTTATACATTATATAATATATATGTTACATTATGAGGTAGCGTGATCAATTAGGTCAGGTCAGGTAAGGTAGGGCGCGAGTCCAGGGCAGGGCAGGGCAGGGGGCGAGTCCAGGGCAGGGCAGGAGGCGAGTCCAGGGCAGGGCACGGGGCGAGTCCAGGGCAGGGCAGGGCAGGGCAGGGGCCGACACTCAGTAGTTCTTGAAGATGTGGTAGTCCCTGAAGCAGTCACCCAGGCAGAGTGCAACTTTGCACTCGGCGCACATTGAGGTGACTCTTTTGGTGACATGGGGTTTCCTGACACTGGAGCTGCAGACGGTGCACTGCACCTGCCTGTGACGAGTGCCAATCAGCTCGGTGTTGGTTGGGTAGTGTCTTTCGACACCCAGCTGGATGCGGTCAGGAACGTGATCCCCACGCCATGCCGTACGTCTGTGAGTGGTGGTGCCATACTTCTCCAGGAGTTGGTAGGAGACGTTGTACACGAACTCCCGGAATTTCAGCTTCTGGTTTGGGGCCATATCCTTTTTCACCAACCACAAGTTGTAGGCGTTCAGCATCGTTATGTCAACTAGGTGGAGGAAGAGCTTGTGATACCACTTCACAGTCTTCCTCAGACACTCAACGCCTGACAGCTGACAGTCAGACTTGTCCACCAGGCGCATGTTTTTTGTGTAGTACACTACCATGTCGGGCTTGTAGATTGTCTTCCTGGTTCGGTAATGGATTTTGCCAGAATCAACCTGGGCACCTGTGTGGACGGTGGAAAGCAGGTGGACGTCTCGCTTATCCTTCCACTTCAGGGCTATCAGTTTCCCACACTTCTCGAGCTGCTTGTATTTCTGCCCCTTTCGTCGCCTTCTTCGCACATGCCTCTCGCGGTGTTCCTGGGCCAGGTCGTCTTCTGAAGGTGTGTCACTGGAGGAGGCATCTGTGAGAGGAATGACATCACCTGTGAACTTTGGCATAAACTTTCTTGTCTTTCTAACAGTCCCACATGACCCCGTTTGGTTGTCATAAAGAAACTGGCAGAGAGCAGGAGAAGTATACCAGTTGTCAGTGTAGATGATGTGGCCTTTGCCCAGGTAAGGTGCCAACATTTTCCTGACGATGGCACCTGACATGCCCATGGGGTCATTGGCAGCGGCTTTCGGTACGTCAATGTCAGTTCCTGTATACACGATCATGTCAAGCACTATTCCAGTTTCACAGTCGCACAACACGAAGAGCTTGATTCCGAACCTATGCCTCTTCAAGGGGATATACTGCTTGAAAACAAGACGTCCTTTGAAGAGCACGAGCGACTCATCAATCACCAAATTGAAGAAGGGGTAAAAGTATTTCCTATACCTCTCCAACAACATGGTGTACACATCCCGAACTTTCCATATTATGTCAATCCTGTTAGGATTTTCGTTGTCTGCAAAGTGCATAAATCTTAGCAGCAACAAAAATCTGTCACGAGTCATGAACTTATTGAAAGTTGGGGTGGCGATGAGAGGGTCGTGCTTCCAATAGTGTTGCAACACATGCTTCTTGATCAGAGGCATGAGGAACAACAAGGCAAAGAACGTCAGAAATTCTTCCACAGTCGTATCCACCCAGCCTCGTATTCTCGCTTTTGGAGAAAGGACGTCCAATCTGCCAAACACCCACCTGTAGTAGGCGTTTGTTTGGGCAACGATGTACGTCATTACCTCCATGTCGAAAAAAGCGAGGAAGAAGTCGCTTTCGTTCGCTTGATCATCACAGGGCCAGTCGTCAGTTGTTCCTGACGTCCCAGGATTGAACTGGGGCACGTCAGGTACCAAATTGACCCCGTCAGACCAATCGAACGAAGGCAGCTCAGGGATCGGAATGTCGTCTGCGTCTGCTTCATCGTCTGAAATATCGCTTCCATGGTCGCGATACAGCACTTCATCATCATTACCCTCCTCTTCACTTGACAGACGATGCCCTTCCTCATTTTCGTCACCGACGTCGGACTCACTCCCACTGTCCACTCCCAAATCCCCCCATCCTTGGTCCCGTGCTAGGGCTTCGTCGTCGAAACCCGGGCTGCCAATGTCCTGCGAATCACCATCAAACAGCAGGGCGGCATACTTAGATGGTGTCAGAGTTTTCCGGGTCACTTTGGCACGTGCGGGAGTCTTATGGACAGGGACAGCAGAGGTGGTGGCAGGGGCGGCGGCAGGGGCGGCGGCGGCAGCGGCGGCGGCAGGGGCAGCAGTGGTGCGTGGCCTTGATGGCAAGATGATGGTGGTGCCTGTCGCCCTTCTCTCTGTTCCTTGGGCAGGGGCGGCATGGGCGGCAGGGGCAGCAGGGGCGGCAGTGGCGGCAGGGGCAGCAGGGCCGGCAGGGACACCAGGGCCAGCAGTCGCTTTCCCAGTCGCTTTCCCTCTCCCTTTCCCCTTCCCCTTCCCTGTTCCTTGGGCAGGGGCGGCAGGGGCGGCAGGGGCAGCAGGGGCGGCAGTGGCGGCAGTGGCGGCAGGGGCAGCAGGGCCGGCAGGGACACCAGGGCCAGCAGTCGCTTTCCCAGTCGCTTTCCCTTTCCCTTTCCCCTTCCCCTTCCCTGTTCCTTGGGCAGGGGCGGCAGGGGCGGCAGGGGCGGCAGGGGCAGCAGGGGCGGCAGGGGCAGCCGGGCCAGGGGCGGCTGGTGGTGTTGGTGGTGGTAGGGGCACTGTGGCTGGCGTACGGGTTCTTTTCCCTACGCCCGTGCCTTTCATTTTTCCTGCCCCCGCAGGTAATGCAGCCCTAGGGCGGCCTCCTGCGTCGCTGGTACCGGTGGCAGGGGTGGCAGGGGTGGCAGTGGTGGCAGTGGTGGTGGTAGTGGTTGTTGCAGTGGCCTGGGTCGTGGTGGCAGTGTCCCGAAAGACCAATGACCTCTGTGCCATTGCCCTGCTTGCACGTGTTTTTCGTGCTTTGGGTGCTGGTGATTCGTCCTCTGAGCTGTAGGGCGTGTCATACTGGTAGCTAGGGTCTTTGGCAGCCACCCTCTGCCTTCCACGGCGGCTAACACCACCAGAAGGAGGGCTGGTTGTGTCATCAGGGAGCGAGCGTGAGGGACGTGTAGGCTCCATGACTAGTGCGTGGTTACTGGCGCGGTGGTGCTTGCACGAGTGCGGGGCGAGCGTTTGGCGGGGTGGTATCGAGAGTTGACCTGTAGTACTATACCCACACCAATTTTCAGCCGCCTGGCTATAAACGCGCGGTTCTGGTACGTGTTCAAAGTCTCTGCTCTTAAGAGTCTCCCCGCAGTGCGCCGGGGGAACTCTTAAGAGTCTCCCCGCAGCTCCCGGGTTAAAGCCTCTTAAGGCCTGTAGAATCGAGTGCGAGGGAGCGAGAGCGTGACAGGCCACACGTCCTTCCTCCAGCCAGCCGGTTGCAGCACTGAGGACTCTGAGTCATCTCACGAGATAAACAGCGCTGCCAAAGGCAAATGTAGCGCGACATTAGCGATAATTGCTCATTTTAGCGAATGTCTATGGTTGCGTTGCGGGTGAAGCCCGCGAGCTACGAAGCTTATTTTGGTGTATTTTTGAAGCTATTTTCTTCTAACTTTTGGCTGAATACATTTTATTTTATTCAGACACTTACCTAATCAATCAGGAATGGCTGAATGAGCCCTAATATAACAGAAATATGCCCGCAGCCAAAGGGTTAAATTGCTTCAAACTCTGTGTGTCCAGGCATTTTGGCTCGAACGTCTTGATTTGGCCCTATCACTCTTTCAACTCTGGGGGAGGCATTCGCCACAGGCAATTCTGTCTTTTGTCTCCTTCATTCACATAGAACAAATATACTATCACAATTAATCATATGAGTTTCATATACCCATCCGAATATAATCGTCTAATAATAGCCAGAATAATCTGCCAAAGGGCGTCATAATCCTCAAGAGGTTAAGCTCCTCAGTACAAGGACGTACTTTGTACTTTGTATTTGGCTATCCTTAGATTACTTTATACGGTTTAGTAAGGATCTGTGGGAGTAAAGAAGTTCATTAAGTGTTATCCCCTTTTGATATTTATAAAATATATCTTAAACAACTTAAAAACTTAAAAAACAAAATTATCAAAAATATATGGAAAAGCTACCAGCATACTGAAAACGTTAAGAAATATTGCCGTGTTATAAATATAATACTATACCTTGTTCCAAATAAGTAGTCCAAAACTCTTGAACATTACCGTACCTTCTATAAAAACAACTAGAGTAATCGAGCTAATATTTTTACCATTTGGGATGGGTCAGTCAGGGAATATGTATGGAAATTGACAGCCCATATCCTACCCATAATTTATCAGTGTATACCTCGTCAGGGATTACAACCTCTAATACTGATATGTTGTTGCTTGCTTTCCTTCTATTAATTATCGTTTTCATTGCCATAATTTATTAAAGGGTATACCTCATCAAGGATTATAACCAGAGCATTATAGACTTGTGTGATCTGGAGGGGGGAATGCCATCAAAACTTTGGAAACCAGGGACAAAGTTTCAGATTAAATTTCCAGCCAAAGGGGGGAGAGCTTGTGTATGATCTCTCTCTCTCTCTCACACACACACACACACACACTCTCTCTCGCACACACACTCTCTCACACACACACACACTTTCACTCTCTCTCTCACTCACACACACACACACACACACTCTCTCTCTCTCTCTCTCTCCTCTCCTTATTCATATTCTATGCAACACTACTCAGTCACTGTCTGCGTGTATGCATTCTATACACGACCACAGTTTCAAGGGAAAAGGTTAAAAGGAGAAATCTACCTGTGTTTCTCCCCAGATTTCTCCCTTTAACCATCGCAGTGGTAATGGTGATAGACCTCCTGCCTGTAGAGGTTCGAATCATAGCCCTGGCTATTTTTGGTAATGGTGATAGACCTCCTGCCTGTAGAGGTTCGAATCATAGCCCTGGCTATTATTGGTAATGGTGATAGACCTCCTGCTTGTAGAGGTTCGAATCATAGCCCTGGCTATTATTGGTAATGGTGATAGACCTCCTGCCTGTAGAGGTTCGAATCATAGCCCTGGCTATTATTGGTAATGGTGATAGACCTCCTGTCTGTAGAGGTTTGAATCATAGCCCTGGCTATTATTGTTAATGATGATAGACCTCCTGCCTGTAGAGGTTCGAATCATAGTCCTGGCTATTATTGGTAATGGTGATAGACCTCCTGCCTGTAGAGGTTCGAATCATAGCCCTGGCTATTATTGGTAATGGTGATAGACCTCCTGCCTGTAGAGGTTCGAATCATAGCCCTGGCTATTATTGGTAATGGTGATAGACCTCCTGCCTGTAGAGGTTCGAATCATAGCCCTGGCTATTATTGGTAATGGTGATAGACCTCCTGCCTGTAGAGGTTCGAATCATAGCCCTGGCTATTATTGGTAATGGTGATAGACCTCCTGCCTGTAGAGGTTCGAATCATAGCCCTGGCTATTATTGGTAATGGTGATACACCTCCTGCCTGTAGAGGTTCGAATCATAGCCCTGGCTATTATTGGTAATTGTGATAGACCTCCTGCCTGTAGAGGTTCGAATCATAGCCCTGGCTATTATTGGTAATGGTGATTGACCTCCTGCCTGTAGAGGTTCGAATCATAGCCCTGGCTATTATATTTGTCATAAAATATACAACTTGTCATGCTTAGGAGAGCCGGATTTCGATTAATAGACTGTCTATCCCCCACTCGAGTGTGGTTGGGGAGAAACGGGTAGAAGTACCATATATATATATATATATATATATATAGAGAGAGAGAGAGAGAGAGGATACTAACCATGTAATTAACCCTTTCAGTATTTGAGGATGCATACATTCCTCATATGCTGGCTAACAGTAGGCGATTTATGAAGATTAAGGAGGATGGAAGTCAGAGGGATAATTCACATTTACTTCACCTCTTTGATTCCTAGATGGTCGCCTAATGATACCCTGAATAATGTGAGAACATGGCGTCCCGATACTGACAGGGTTAACCTAGATGCTGTATACAGACTGGAATTATTGGCCCATAGGAAGCTCATCAATAGTCTAGGGGGGGGCAGGTTATTTCCCTACTTCATCAGAGAGAGAGGGAGTGTGTGTAATAGCAAGAGAGCGAGAGCGACCTCACATCACTTATCTGAACCACTTATTTCCCCCGACCTTTTAAAAGAAAAATTATAATTATTAAATGAGAGAGAAAGAGTGAGTGAGAGTGAGTTACAAGGAATAATTAGTATCTCAAAGACCTTGCAGCCCATTCCGGGGAGATACTCGAAGTGGAAGGAGAGAGATCGCTTAGTGCACTACACTCATTACAGAATGTGCAAAGAACAGTCTACTCTCTTCTTGAACTGCTATACAGAAGAACTGTTTAAAACATCTGAGGCAAGTCTGTTCCAGGTATAACACATCTTATATGTAAAAAAGTTTCCACAAGTACTAGTGCTGAACCATTTCAATTCTAACTTCCAGCCATGGTTGCGTGTTGTATTCATATGGAGCCTAAGCATTTTGCTATAATCCACATTGTTAAACCCATTAAGTATTTAATAAAAATATATTGAAATGAGCTGACCTCTTAGTCTGCGTGTTTCCAATGGAAAAATATCAAGAACTCGCAAACGGTCCTCAAAGCTCAGCCTTTTAATCGATGCAATAAGCTTTGTAGCCCTAGCCTGTAGTCTTTCAAGTCACTCTATATAGTTTCTGAGGGCTGGAGACCAGAATTTAACAGCATACTCCGGGAGAGGCTGTATCAAAACATTGTAAAGTGTGAAGACTATTTCCTTATGGGTGCATTCCATTCCATACCAAGTCCTGGGACCCATTTTCCGGGGTACACATACAATGGATGTTTACAATTACGTCCACGCAACTCGGGTTGAAATTATTTTATTTAATTGTCTTCCAGGCAAGCACGAGGGTTACATAAATATAGTAATAATAGGGTTATAATAATAATATATTCACAAGTACATGTGAGTTACAGGAATATGTTTTCACCCTCACTCACAATTAATCTCTCTCTCTCTCTCTCTCTCTCCCTCCCTCCCTCTCTCTCTCTCTCTCTCTCTCTCGCTCTCTCTCTCTCTCTCTCTCTCTCTCTCTCTCTCTCTCTCTCTCTCTCTCTCTCTCTCTCTCTCTCCACCATACTGTAGATCAAGTAAGTTGAAGTAGTGTGTCATCATTTAACTCAGACATAAAATTCATTGGCGGTGTTTTGTTTTTTGTTTTTTTTGCACTCTCCCTTTTGTGCCCCACAATTTGACGACTTTAATGTGTTTAGCCCCATTAGTTTGGCGAACATAATACCCTTCGCCCCGCTCATGTGTCGAGATTTTAGGAGAAATACATTTTCGGCCAATAGACAATTATCTACTGGAAATTCTGCAAATTTGTCTAGAACAGGAGTTTGAGGTGGTTATATACATATATATTATTTCTGAACGGGGTGTTAGGTTCTTTTGTTTTTCTTTGTTTTTATATATATTATTTGCTTTACTCGTAAGAAGTGTAAAGATGGTATGAGGTGTATTTTTTTTTAGCTTGAAATAAGTGTAGTGCAAACTTGTAAAAATTATGCTCTAAAACTGTAACAAATAATAATAATAATAATAATAATAATAATAATAATAATTAAAGTTGCAAGCAACGTTAGGGTTCGAGCGGTTTTGCAAGCAGGGTATTGTGTTGGATACAAAAGCTGTGTCACAGATATCAAAAGATCATTTAACTTATCGGGCATGGAGAAACTACAGAAGGAACAGATTGTGCAAACAAACAAGAGCGACAGAGGGAGAGATTGGCTGTATAACGGATCTGCCACTATTCGTTTAGTAACAGAGTTGTAGATATGTGAAATAGGATACCGAGTGCTATAATGGGATCAATAACAATAGAACGAGATCGGTTGGGTGTGAAAGGGATCTGCCATGTGTAGTTCAATCAGCTTTCTGCAAACTCCCATTTTCTTATTTTTTTATGTTCTCATTTGTGAGGGAGAGAGAGTATGGCGAGAGAGAATAGGATGTCGTAAACATAAGGAAAATAGCAATAAATATGAGAGAGAGAGAGAGAGCGCGGGATGGGATGGGTGTGAAAGGAATCTGACATGTGTGGGCCAATCGGCTCTCTGCAGAATCCGGTTTTCTTATGTTCTCATTTGTGAGAGAGAGAGAGAGAATAGGATGTCATAAATGTAAGGAAGACAGA
This sequence comes from Paralithodes platypus, assembly GCA_032716605.1. NCBI lineage: Eukaryota > Metazoa > Arthropoda > Malacostraca > Decapoda > Lithodidae > Paralithodes > Paralithodes platypus. The sequence continues at coordinate 43,044,443 of CM064547.1, forward strand.
GATAGATGAGAGCGAGTTTGTATGAGAAGGGTTGGGTGTGAAGAGGATCTGTCTTGTGTGGGCCAATTGGCTCTCTACAGACTCCCATTTTCTTAGGTTCCTATTTCTTACAATTGTGTTTTGGTTGCAGGTATATGATAACATGGGTATATAGTAAGTAGTGTAAACAACAGGTAACGTTTGAGATGGGTTGAATGTGAAAGGGATCTGCCTTATGTGGGCCACTTGGATCTCTGCAGACTCCCATTTTCATCGTGGTTGCATGTGTAAGGGATCTGCCTCATTTGTACCGGAGTGCAAACAAACAAGAGCGAGAGAGAAAGATATTGGCTGTGTAAGGGATCTGCCTCTATTCGCTTGGTAAAAGAGTTGTAGATATGTGGAATAGGCTACCGAGTGCTATAGTGGGATCAATAACAATAGAGCTTCAACATAAAATTTGATAGGACGAGATGGATTGGGTGTGAAAGGGATCTGCCGTGTGTGGGCCAATCGGCTCTCTGCAGACTCCCATTTTCATCTTGGTAGCATGTGTATTGAATCTGTCTCATTTGTACCAGTGTGCAAATAAGAGAGAGAGAGACAGATTGGCTGTGTAAGGGATCTGCCTCTCACGTAACAGTCGTAGATATGTGAAATAGGCTACCTAGTGCTATAGTGGGATCAAGAACAATAGAGAAATTCAAGATAAAATCGGATAGTCATATGGACGAAATGGGTTGGATGTGAAAGGGATCTGCCTTTTGTAGGCCACTTGTCTCTCTGCAGATTCCCATGTTCATCTTTGTTGCATGTGTAAGGGATCTGCCTCATTTGTACCGGTGTGCAAATAAACGAGCGACAGAGAGAGACTGGGTGTGTAAGGGATCTGCCTCTATTCGTTTAGTAACAGAGTTGTAGAAATGTGGAATAGGCTACCGAGTCCTATTTTTTTTTATTTTTTTTTTTTTAGAGACAATGAACGGACGAAGGAAAAACACAGATAAAACAAAAAGGTCCATGTGCCTAAAGGCATCCTCCATTCATAAAATGTTTGTGACAACTGGATTTAAACATTTGTAGATTGTAAGTTTGTGGAAAGCAATTCGAGGGAAGTGAATTCCAAAGAGTAGTAGTTCTAGGGACAAATGAATTTTGATAAGCAGAAGTTCTGCATTGTGGAGGAGAAAGTGTAAATTCATGGGTGCTCTCAGCTGCCCTAGTTCTACGGGGAAAGATGTGGAGAGGCGGCACAATTGAAGCAAGTTCCTCGGAACAATTGCTGTGAAAATATCTGTAGAATAATGCAAGGGATGCAACGTTTCTTCGTATGGATAATGTAGGAAGGTCCTGTGTGATTGCAGGGTTATTGATTAATCTAATAGCTTTATTTTGAATTTTGTCCAACTGCCTCAATGCAACCACTTCACTTCCACTCCACAGAGGTGAACAGTAATCCATCTGAGAACGCACATGACTTCTATATATTACGGCCATCTGCTCGTCAGTGAAGAATTCTCGAACTCTGTACAGGAGTCCCAGTTTTTTAGAGGCATTCTTAGCAATGCTTCTAACATAATGTGTCCAGCTCAAGTTAGTAGTTAATGTTACACCGAGAATGTCAATACTAGGGGAAGTGGGAATATTTACATCAATAACAAATATATGGGAGTCCGTGAGATTCTGTCGGTTAGAAAATTGAATGTACTTGGTTTTCTGTGCATTAAAGGAAACTAGATTCTTTTGTCCCCATTCTTCAATTCTAGAAAGGTCCTGGTTCAGAGAAATTGCAGTGCTTATTTTTGAATTTATAAGATCGGGTTGGGTGAAAGAATTGGTAAATGTGAAGGAACTGTGGAGTGTTGAGTCATCTGTATAGGAATGTATTGGATTATGAGTGGTAGATATGAGATAATTGGTATGAATGAGGAACAGAGTTGGGCCAAAACTGATCCCTGGGGAACACCATCATTTATTGAGTGAAATTGAGAATAAAGGCCATCTACCATTACACGTATTTTTCTGTTATGAAGATAAGAAGAAATTAGTGGAACTAATGATGCAAGGCCGTAGTGTGACATCTTCGACAATAAGGATTGATGCCAGACTCTATCAAATGCCTTTGATATATCCAGTGCTATTGTATGTGTTTCACCATGTTGGTCTGTAGCTTGGTTGATTTGATGCGTAAGAAGGCAAAGAATGTCTGCAGTTGATCGACATCGTCTAAAACCATATTGCCTATCACTGATTAATTTATTATTCTCAAGATGCTTAATTATGTGATTATTTAATATAATTTCAAAGACTTTACCAAGAGTGGAAGTTATAGCTATTGGTCTGTAGTTTGATGGATCTGAAGAGACACCTTTTTTAGGAACTGGATGGATGTTTGCTTCTTTCCAGGGTACTGGGAAGCATGAGGTATGAGTACATAGACGGAAATTTTTTGCCATATAGGAGCGAGCACCAAGGAGCAATTCTTAAGTACTATTGGAGGAATTTCATCTGGACCAGGAGCCTTATCTACTGAGAGATTCTGCAAAATAGTTTTGACATGTCTGGTGTGGATCTTAAGTGAGGGAATTTCAGGCGAATTAAAATTAAGTACAGGGACATCTTGATTTATTTCCTCTAAGGTTGAGTTGGTGGAGAAAATATCCGCAAGAAGGTTAGCTTTACCTCGTGGGTCACTTACAAGATTGCCAGTCGGAGATTTTAATGGTGGAATGGATGAAGCAGTTGTGAAGTTGGATTTGAATAAGTTAAGAGTAGAACAAAATATTTTGTTATCATTTGGATTATTTAGAAGTTTATTTGCCTGCTTGTGGAGAAAGTTTGATTTAGTTAGGTTTAATACAGTTTTGGCATGATTTCTGATGTTTCTAAAGTAATTAAAGGCTCATGTGTTTTTGATCTTGTGTATGCATTGTAGGCTATTGCTTTTTGTTCAGTTACTCTAGCACAATTATGGTCAAACCATTTAGGTGAATTAGATCTTTTAATGTACTTTTGATGAGGAATAAAAGTTTCCATTCCAATTTTTACAAAATCATGTATGTGGATCAAGGTGGAATGTGCATCATTAGAAAAGAAAGAGGTCCAGGGAATATCAATAAAGAAACCTTGAAGACCCTCGCAGTCTGCCCTATCGTAATGCCATTTAGTCACCAAAACAGGTTCAGAGTGGGAAGGTGTGGTAGGTGATAGCCAGGTGGCCTGTATCAGACAGTGATCAGAAGATCCAAGCGGGGACCTCACTGTAACGTCATAATTTTCTGAATTGGTTGTTAAAAATAAGTCCAGTAGGTGGGAATTATGATTAGGATTATCTGGTACACGGGTGGGTTTGTTGACTAGTTGAGTGAGATTAAATGAGTCTGCAAATAGCTCACATTCAAGACCAGCATCATCAGTCCTGGCTGAATGAGTGAGCCATTCAACATTATGGACATTAAAATCACCCAACACAGTGATTTCAGAAGAAGCATTTAAGTTGAGGACACTGAGTTGTGAGGACAGAGAATCAAGAATACTTTGCTCTGGAGGAGTATTTGGGGAACGGTAGGTGCAACATATGTATTTAAATTTACCAGCAGAAATTAATTTGTATATAGAATAAAATCAAAATAGGGACAATTGAAACTAGTAACCTCCTCCAGGGCAATTTCAGATTTTGCGAAGCAACATACACCTCCTTTAGGTCTGAAATTTTGGAGCAGTTGATAACCTGGAAAATTAAATCTAGACGTGTCAGATGTGGATGTTACTTGAGTGGGATCAAGAACAATAGAGTTTAACATAAAATTAGATAGGACGAAATGGGTTGGGTGTGAAAGGCTGCCACGGGCGTGTCTGGCCACCATTTTGGATATTATATCAAAAGCTGCCCAATACAAAAATGCACCTTGTGTCAAAGTTTGGTCCCGATCCAACAAGCAGTTCCGGAGTTATTGCGTGAAAACCGGACTATATATATTTTCATGGAAGAATGCAATACTCTTGAACCCCTGATACCGTTGCTTGCTGTTTGAGGGAGGAGGAAAGGTAAGTCACACCACACCAACAAATTTCAAAACTTTGAAGGTCTAGAACTTTGTTAGTAAACTAAGCTTTTGGCAAAGGGAGGAATTGTTAAAAACCAAAGCCAATACTCTGCTATTCACCAAAAATAAATTTGAATTATCATTATTATTTGGTGGGGTACTGTAGGTATGTATAGTGAGGTTGGCTAAATAATTGCTGGAATTCGTAGGGACTCTAACTATTTTGTGAGAGATAAATAAAAAAAAAATTATGGATCTGAATGATTAATCGATTATGTTATTAAGCAAAACTAGGGGATGCGTGGAAGCCTATAGACTGAAGACTGAAAACGTTGTGTGGGTACCGAATACGGTTTTAACCCTTGTTTGGCGGGACTGGACTTAAGTCCGTCTCTAAAAATCTGGACTATGTGGCGGGGATTGACTTAAGTCTGTGTGCAATTTTGGCGCAATATTGGCTCTGAGAGAGAGACGAGCGACGGTTACCTCATGACCGCTCGCCACGGCTGCCGTGGGCCTACTGACATGTACTCCACACTATTCCACCCTCCCTCCCTCGCTACACAGGTAATTATGTAACAAAATTACCGTATATTAGCGATTTTGCCCTTTGGTTGCACGATCGTTGCAAGACAACCAGTGATCGTAGAAGGATGGTTCAGGTGTCATTGGAAAGCTCAATTAACGCCCTTTCAGGGATACATACTTGTATTACGCTCTGGCTCTTGTTTATTCATGAAAAAGAGCACGGAAACAAGGCCATTTATGGTATAAACCCCCCGCTGGGCGACACGGTGAAATATACTCCACCACCCACTCTTAACCCTTAATTAGCGGCGAGCAACATAAGTCGAGTTAAATAAAGCTGGACTATGTGGCGGCGCTCGACATAGGTCGAGTGGCAATTTCAGCACGTAATGTTGCTGAGAGAGAGAGACAAGTGGTGGCAGGAGAGTAGCGAGCGTATGACTGCTCCAGACCACCGCGGCGAACATACTGACACGAATCCCAGCTCCCTCCTCCCTCTCTCACTCGCTATATAAGGAATTGTATCGGGAAAGTGGCTAATTACATGCTTTTTGCACTCGCGTTGCACGGTTATTGCAAGAAAACTAGCCATCATAAAAGGATCTTTATGGTGTCATTCGAAAGCTCTGTTTATGCCCTTTCAGGGATAGATACTTGTTTTACGTTCTGGGTCTTATTTAGGCATGAAAATGATCACGTAAACAGCCCTATTTTGGCTAAAAACACCCCGCTGGGCGGTACATATAAATAAACCGCATAGGCCGCTCTTAAGGTGTTAAGGTGTTAAAGTCATTTAAGAATAGACAGTTTTCAATGCTGCTGCCAAACTATTCCACCCATTTATATTCTTTTGGTATCGAAATGTTCGGAATTGCGAGCCTCACTCAATTACGCAAAAATGGCTTTGATCATCGGCGTAGTTTTAAAGATGTGGAATTTTAAGTGGAATTCAAGTTTTTTTCAAGATTGCTGGAAAAAAAAAACCAATGTGAAAAAGCAAAACCTTTTCTATAACATTTGCGGAGCATTAGTAGTGGAGTCCATATACCAAAGCCCAATCATTTTCTTTAAGTGGGAGAGACGGTATTTAAGTTTTAAACATTTCGGAAAAACGGCTGTTACTGACCGGTTTGGCCGTCATTTTAGATTTTTAGCATATCAAAAATTGTCCAATACAAAAACACACCTCGTGTGAAAGTTTGGTCCCGATCCGAAAAGCGGTTCTGGAGTTATTGCGTGTAAACCGGCATGAAAAAATAATATGGAAGAATAAGAAGATTTAATGATTACAATAGGGGTTCCCCGCAGGGCTCGAGCCCCATATAAAGACCCACCACAGTAACTCCCCCTCGAGTCTCTCCTTCCCTTCTCCGTTATTAAGTGAATGAAAAACCCAAGTTCGGCTTTTACATCTGGCACTTAATTTTTTTCAAACTTTCTTCAGGAGCGCTAAACGACACCGAACAGCTCATTATGCAACCAGAGAGAGAGAGAGAGAGAGAGAGAGAGAGAGAGAGAGAGAGAGAGAGAGAGAGAGAGAGAGAGAGAGAGAGAGAGAGAGAGAGAGAGAGAGAGAACAAAAAGAGAGAGAGAGAGAGAGATAATAAAAACACTCCACATTAAGATAAAGACCAACGTATTAGTCTTCCCAGAGCCACCTAAATAATAATAAAAGAGGGAGAGAGGGAGGGAGGTAAGCTTGTGATGTTCAGATATTCTGTTTGTGTGTAATGATTGCGCTGATTTAACAGACATAGGGAAGATTAAGTCCGAGTGTGGCTGTGTGTGTAAGTGTGTCTGTATGTGTGGATGTGGATGTTTAGGTGTGTGTAATTAGGTGTGTGTGTAAGTAGGTATAATAATATTGTATACAAAAAACGGTTTATTGATAATTGCAGCCGTTGGCTGAACATGTACAGAGGAACAGTTTGTTGCTTAATTCTAACTTATATTTATTTATAACTAGGAGGGGTACCCGGCGTTGCCCGGGTTTAAATTCTACTACCATAATCACCATCATCAATCACTACTACCACAATCATCACAATACTACTACTACCATAATCACCGGCCTCGACCTCCCTGTGCCTCATTAAACGGCGACTTCGATTTCGGCCGCTAAATGACCTCCGATTTTGGATCTGACCTCATCCGTACCCCCATTTTGGGGAGCTGCGAACAACTTTCGTTCCATACACCTTTTCGATCGGAGGCCTCCTTCTGCCCCAAACGGCAATTTTTTCGCATTTTTTCCGCTCCCGTATACTACATAAGTTCTGCCGACAATTTTATTAAACAAAAGTGTCTCTGATTTCCACTAAACTCGCCTAAAAACATCTTCAAAGCCTGGGCTTTCCAACGGTGCTCCACACTCCCACCTGGCACCAAAACTGTGGGAGGAGTTTAGTAACAAAGGTCGGGTAAGGTCGGGTAACTGACAAACTGACAAACATTGACCTTTATTATTATAGATAAGGACCAAAGCAAGAGATTGCACAAGAGCTATTTGATCAGTTAATTATTTGTACTTGGTTTGCAGATGATTTTCGAATTGAGATAATAGTTGTACATTTTAAAAGGGTTCTCTGAAAGCTTGTAAGTTGATTTACTGACTTTTTTTACTGTTTCTCTAGGATAGAGCTGACATATCCCGTATGACTCTGTTTACTTTTTGTCTAGGGTAGTTTTTCTAGTCAGTTTCTGTGCTGTGTTCACTTGAAATATGGTACTTTTGTAGGGTAAACCAAACTGATGAGGTATCGTTTTCAAGACTTTCTGGGGTACCGTATTATTGAAAGCTGGTGTTTACGCGAGTGCGTTTACCGGCAGTTTTCAGGAGCAAGTTTTATTTATTAAATTATTAATTATATAATGTATTAATTATAGACTAGTTTTTGTAAATTGCTTTTTTATTTATATCCATCCTGTATTGTTTTGATGCCAATTCGCATTGGGAGCGGAGACTTCACCGAAGGTAGATTGTGTAAGGTGTCTTACGTTATTATGTAAATTAAAATATGAGATTGTCCAACTACAGTTGCCTGTGAAAGTTGACGTAAAAAGAGCTTGTGTGACACTGCCTTCCCACAGTGTTGGCGGGTTTGACACTAGATATGGAAAAACGTAATATATTTTTTTTTTTTTTTTTTTTTTAAGGAGACAATGAACGGAGGAAGGAAAAACACAGATAAAACAAAAAGGTCCATGTGCCTAAAGGCATCCTCCATTCATAAAATGTTTGTAACAACTGGATTTAAACATTTGTAGATTGTAACTTTGTGGAAAGCAATTCGAGGGAAGTGAATTCCAAAGAGTAGTAGCTCTGGGGATAAATGAATTCTGATAAGCAGAAGTTCTGCATTGTGGAGGAAAAAGTGTAAATTCATGGGCGCTCTCAGCTGCCCTAGTTCTACAGGGAAAGATGTGGAGAGGCGGCACAATTGAAGCAAGTTCCTCGGAATAATTGCTGTGAAAATATCTGTAGAATAATGCAAGGGATGCAACGTTTCTTCGTATGGATAATGTAGGAAGGTCCTGTGTGATTGCAGGGTTATTGATTAATCTAATAGCTTTATTTTGAATTTTGTCCAACTGCCTCAATGCAACCACTCCCCTTCCACCCCACAGAGGTGAACAGTAATCCATCTGAGAACGCACATGACTTTTATATATCACGGCCAACTGCTCGTCAGTGAAGAATTCTCGAACTCTGTACAGGAGTCCCAGTTTTTTAGAGGCATTCTTAGCAATGCTTCTAACATAATGTGTCCAGCTCAAGTTAGTAGTTAATGTTACACCGAGAATGTCATACTAGGGGAAGTGGGAATATTTACATCATTAAAAAATATATGGGAGTCAGTGAGATTCTGTCGGTTAGAAAATTGAATGTACTTGGTTTTCTGTGCATTAAAGGAAACTAGATTCTTTTGTCCCCATCCATCAATTCTAGAAAGGTCCTGGTTCAGAGAAATTGCAGTGTTTATTTTTGAATTTATAAGATCGGGTTGGGTGAAAGAATTGGTAAATGTGAAGGAACTGTGGAGTGTTGAGTCATCTGCGTAGGAATGTATTGGATTATGAGTGGTAGATATGAGATCATTGATATGAATGAGGAACAGAATTGGGGCCAAAACTGATCCCTGGGGAACACCAGCATTTATTGAGTGAAATTGAGAATAAAGGCCATCTACCATTACACGTATTTTTCTGTTATGAAGATAAGAAGAAATTAGTGGAACTAATGATGCAAGGCCGTAGTGTGACATCTTCGACAATAAGGATTGATGCCAGACTCTATCAAAGGCCTTTGATATATCCAGTGCTATTGTATGTATTTCACCATGTTGGTCTGTAGCTTGGTTGATTTGATGCGTAAGAAGGCAAAGCATGTCTGCAGTTGATCGACATCGTCTAAAACCATATTGCCTATCACTGATTAATTTATTATTCTCAAGATGCTTAATTATGTGATTATTTAATATAATTTCAAAGACTTTACCAAGAGTGGAAGTTATAGCTACTGGTCTGTAGTTTGATGGATCTGAAGAGGCACCTTTTTTAGGAACTGGATGGATGTTTGCTTCTTTCCAGGGTACTGGGAAGCATGAGGTATGAGTACACAGACGGAAAAATTTTGCCAATACAGGAGCGAGCACCAAGGAGCAATTCTTAAGTACTATTGGAGGAATTTCATCTGGACCAGGAGCCTTATCTACCGAGAGATTCTGCAAAATAGTTTTGACATGTCTGGTGTGGATCTTAAGTGAGGGAATTTCAGGCGAATTAAAATTAAGTACAGGGACATCTTGATTTATTTCATCTAAGGTTGAGTTGGTGGAGAAAATATCCGCAAGAAGGTTAGCTTTACCTCGTGGGTCACTTACAAGATTGCCAGTCGGAGATTTTAATGGTGGAATGGATGAAGCAGTAGTGAAGTTGGATTTAAATGAGTTAAGAGTAGACCAAAATATTTTGTTATCATTTGGATTATTTAGAAGTTTATTTGCCTGCTTGTGGAGAAAGTTTGATTTAGTTAGGTTTAGTACAGTTTTGGCATGATTTCTGATGTTTCTAAAGTAATTAAAGGCTTCATGTGTTTTTGATCTTGTGTATGCATTGTAGGCTATTGCTTTTTGTTCAGTTACTCTAGCACAATTATGGTCAAACCATTTAGGTGAATTAGATCTTTTACTGTACTTTTGATGAGGAATAAAAGTTTCCATTCCAATTTTTACAAAATCTTGTATGTGGCTCAAGGTGGAGTGTGCATCATTAGAAAAGAAAGAGGTCCAGGGAATATCAATAAAGAAACCTTGAAGACCCTCCCAGTCTGCCCTATCGTAATGCCATTTAGTCACCAAAACAGGTTCAGAGTGGGAAAGTGTGGTAGGTGATAGACAGGTGGCCTGTATCAGACAGTGATCAGAAGATCCAAGCGGGGACCTCACTGTAACATCATAATTTTCTGAATTGGTTGTTAAAAATAAGTCCAGTAGGTGGGAATTATGATTAGGATTATCTGGTACACGGGTGGTTGGTTGACTAGTTGAGTGAGATTAAATGAGTCTGCAAATAGCTCACATTCAAGACCAGCATCATCAGTCCTGAATGAGTGAGCCATTCAACATTATGGACATTAAAATCACCCAACACAGTGATTTCAGAAGAAGCATTTAAGTTGAGGACACTGAGTTGTGAGGACAGAGAATCAAAAAGACTTTGCTCTGGAGGAGTATTTGGGGAACGGTAGATGCAACATATGTATTTAAATTTACCAGCAGAAATTAATTTGTATATAGAATAATCAAAATAGGGACAATTGAAACTAGTAACCTCCTCCAGGGCAATTTCAGATTTTGCGAAGCAACATACACCTCCTTTAGGTCTGAAATTTTGGAGCAGTTGATAACCTGGAAAATTAAATCTAGACGTGTCAGATGTGGATGTTACTTGAGTTTCTGTCAAAAAAAGGAGAGTAGGGGATTCTGCTTGAAGAAATTGGTGTACAGAATTGATGTTAGAGTGAAGTCCCCTTATATTGCTAAAGAAAAAGCTGCACCGACGAGCAGCTTTGGGACGTTGCAATGCTCTTGACACAGTCGCATGATGACGACCGGGAGGGCCCTGTGTCAATGACCCAACCCTGCCGGGGGTGGATATCCGAGGGACCACCAGGTTTGCTCTTAACAATTGTACTGCCATGTTTATTGGGTAAGGTGTATGGTGTTACATGTATGATATGTAGTGGGAAGAGTAGTGTTTTATGGATAGAGGATAGCAATGTAGGGCAATGTCGTGAAGTTGGATGTGTATGTTATATAAAGAGGGTTTTCCTGATACCCCTTATGTGTGAGGCAGAAAGATATGTATCCAGCTACCAAGGCCTGGCAGAGAAAATGGAATTCAGGCTATTCCCTGAGTCTCCCGAAACCTTGGCGGTAGTACTTCCCTGGGCGGGGCTGCCTACCCCTACTACCTACAAATATGATTAATCGCACACTAGTGATTGTTTATGACTTGTCTTATTGTTGGTTGATTAGGTTCATGATATAGGGGATGGGACTTGCTTGATATCTTGTGGTTCTAGCATGTATAGGGGGGATGGTAGTGGTGGGTGGGGTGGGGTGGGGGGCGGGTGGGGGGTAGCAGGTCGCGGTGTCGGGGGTTGGTGACTAGGTTCTGACCGAATTTCAGTGTCAGTTTTCTGTATCTGCTAGATAATGTTTCTAGCCCCAGGGACCGTAGCGCTTCGGGGTAGTGTGTGTACGACAGTCCTAGAATGATCCTGCAAGCTCTTTTCTGCTGAACTTTTTTTTGGGTTGTTCTTTATGTGTTGGTGTTAGTAATGAGATCCATGCCGGCAGGCATTAATGAGTTTGGGCAGAATGAACAGCTTCTACTCGTATGAGAGGTCGGGTGAGGGAGCACCTAGCGACTTAAGACGGCGAAGGAGGTAGAGTTTATAACTACAGATTTTGACTACACTATTGACATGGGGTTTCCAATTTAGAATGCCGTCTATGATGACTCCAAGTAGTTTGAAATTATTCACTACCTGTAGAGCACTACATCCGAGGTTGATGAGAGGGGGGTCGATGATGTCTGAATCCATGCTGATGGCACATCAATACTGTTTTAGCACTATTTATGGTGACATCATTTGCTGAAGTCCAGTCCTGAAGTTGGCTGATATGATTATAAAGCGCGCTGAAGTCGGGTGAAGCATTTTCTATGCTCACTCTGATTGTTGAGTCATCCACGTACTTCCAGCGTGCATCTGTGTCTCGCATTGCATCGTTGATCAGGATGTGTGTGTCTGTTTGTGTGTGTGTGTGAGAGAGAGAGAGTGTGTATGTCAGTCTCACACAGATTTTTACCCCATCTTCCCCCCCCCCCCCCTCCCTCAATAAAAATAACTATTGGTAATAAAAAGGCCACCCAAGCCAACCACTGCCAGATGGATGGGCTTGGGTGTAAGGTTTATTTTCTGCAACCTGAATGGGGAAACAAAGCCGGTCCAATATTAGTAAAGCCTAACCTAACCGAACATAACACCTCATACCGGCATCATCTTCTAATAAACTTTAAAGTATTGTACGTTGTATTATTTATTATGCTCTATTATTTATTATTATTATAATGTGTTGTTTATTTTTTTATTATTATGTATTGTTTTGTATTATTTAGTGTTTATTATTTATATTTATATTTTTTTATTATTCATTATTGATTAATAGTTTTTAATATTTATTCCACAATTCAGTACAGTAGCATTATTGACAGACATACAATTAGCTCTGTTAGAGCTATCTTTGGTATAATATTTATAGACCATGTATATTATGCATTTTTGTGCATATATGTACACTTTTGTACTGTATATATAATTATATAGTTATAGTTGTATTTATGTATGCTTGAGCTTATTTATGTATTAAATTATTTATGTTGCTATGACATCCGAGTGTTTCGTATACTGTGACCCCCCCCCCCTCCTTGTTATCTTGCCCGTCCAGTCCTTCCATACTGCGAGGGATCTGACGGGTCGGCCCTTTTTATAATGTGTCTGTATGTTTATTATAGATGGGGAAGCAGGCTATTGTAATTTATAGTTATTTAGCATTGTTTTTGTATTCATTCATTTATTAATACTTTTTTAATATATACTGTATATATATTGGATTTTGTTAGTTTTGCCATATATTTTACTAGCACCGGTATCCATTTGTGGTGGTGCAATAAATGACTGGGATTTAACACCCTTATCACTCAAGATAACATATATAATTAATTGTCACCCAGTTTGCTTTAGTCTGAGTAGCCTGTGTGTGTGAGAGAGAGAGAGAGAGCTACGAGCAATCAGCCGCTTCAGAGCTGGAGCTGCTTCGAGCCATGATGGATGCTTCACATGTCTCACTCCCCAGACTGGAACAATACCTCACGGGCTTCACCGTGTTGAACGGTGGAATGTACAGGCTCTCAGCCTATGCCCGAGAGGGAGTAGTTGGAATATAGAAGAAACAAAAAAATATATATACAGTATATATACACATATACACATACACACACATATATATATATATATATATATATATATATATATATATATATATTATATATATATATATATATATATATATATATGTATAGGCCTATATACTGTATATATATATATATATATATATATATATATATATATATATATATACCGTATATATATACCGTATATATATATATATATACTTTTGAACAGTGGCACTATTACGTTCTCATGTTTATATGTAAATTTTCGTTTAATAAGCCCAATGCTATGTTTGCCTTATTTTCAGCTGCTATATATTGGTCGGAAGTGTTTAGGTTTTCAGATATTAGTACCCCTAGGTCTATTACTGCCGTTGCGGTTTTTTATTTGTTTGCCATTCATTTCGTATTTGTATTTCTTATTGCTGCTACCAACCTGCAGCACCTGACATTTATCGACATTGAAGGGCATCTGCCATTTTTTCGACCACTCTGATATCTTGTTTAATTAAATCAGATTGCAACGCATTTCTATCTTCTTCGTTCAGGACTGTATTTCCTATTTTTGTATCGTCGGCGAATTTGGAAATGGTGTTGTTTACCCCAACATCAATATCGTTAATGTAAATGAGAAACAGGACCGGTCCAAGGACTGAACCCTGTGGAACTCCACTAGTGGCAGGCTCCCACTCCGATTCCACTCCTTTTATCACCACTCTCTCTCTTCTGTCTGTAAGCCAATTTTGTATCCAAGAATGAATTTCACCTTTGATACCTATCCTCTCCAGTTTAGCCAATAGTTTTCGGTGTGGCACCTTGTCGAAAGCTTTTTGAAAGTCCAAAAAGATTATATCTAGTGATTTTGTCATGTCGTTATATGTGAATAGTTTGTTATACAATTAAATCAAATTGGGTAGGCATGACTTATTTGATCTAAAGCCGTGTTGACTATTTTTTATTAGGTTGTTTGATTCGAGGTAATCTACTATCTTATCTCTAAGGATGTTTTCCATGATTGTTCCTACAATTGAAGTTAGACTAATTGGTCTGTAATTACTTGCTTTGGCCTTGCTACCCTTCTTGTATATTGGCGTAATGTTCACATCTTTCCAATCACTCGGTACAATCCCCTGTAGTAATGATAAGTTAAATTGTTTTGTCAGGGGTTTTGCTATTTCGTCCTTAACATTCTTAATTATTTTCGGGTGGAGCATGTCGGGTCCCGGGGTCTTATTTACATTTAAATTACTCAATTTGCTTTGTACTTCGCTAACACTGATGGTGAAATCTCCTATCACATGAGTTGAGGTGTTATTTTCAGGGATATGATCGATAACTTCTGTGAAAACTGAACCAAAATATTTGTTGAGCATATTTGCCGTGTTTGTGTCACCTGTTATCGTCTGGCCATCTTCTATTAGCGGTCCGATTCCGCTTTTGATCTGTTTATTTTTATTTACGTAACTGTAGAACTTTTTTGGGGTTTGTGGCACTCTCTCTGGCAATAGTCATTTCGTAATTTTGTTTGTTCGCCCTAATTATTTTTTTCACTTCCCTTCTACTATTTTTGTACAAGTTTTTAACCCATCCAGCCCCGGCTAGTTTTGTAATGTTTGTTCACCAGAACCCGGCCGGTTTTCAAAAAATTGTTTTATTCCAGAAACAATAGCGAATGGGTTAGGAATGAAGGAAAAACCACGAAAAACCGCTCAAAAAGCTTAAAGAATGGTCCTACAGAGCCCCTGAAAATGTATTTTACAAGAGTAAAAAATTTAAGGCAATTACCCCAAAAAAACAGGTTATTGCGCGCTCACGCGCACGCACGTGGACTTTGAGAGTTTTCAACCATCGGCACGGTTGCGTGGGATACATACACAGTTCCCATACAAATCTGAGCCCTCTTGAGTGGCTACACCTGAGGTTACAGTCGGCGCAATTAGGGTGACGTGCCAGGCGCGTCTCTGGGGCTGTGCGTTACATACATCGCCGACGCGCCAGGTGCGTCGCTGGGGCTGTACGGGTTAATTACTTCAGTGATTGTGTTATTTTTTACAAGTTTGTGGAGTTGATTCCTTTTCCTTATTGCCTTGCCAACGTCTCTACTGTACCAACTGGGCATACTTGATTTCGTATTACGTTTTGGTTTCATGGGTACAAATTGTTTATACACTTCTGTAATTGTAGACTTAAAATGTCCCCATAGTTAATTTACTTCGTTTATATTTATGAGGCTTGAGTGTATGTTTGATAGCGATTCCTTAAGTCCGTCATAATTTGCGTTTTTAAATCCGAAACCATTCCTGTTGTTTTTACTGTGGAATACTTGCTTATAACGTTGATTCTTAATATTTTATGATCGGACGTTGCCAGATGTTCACCTACATCCAGGTTTGATAATAGATTTTCTTGGGTAGTGATTACGAGGTCTAATATATTCCTGTCTCGCGTCGGCTGTTTTACGTGTTGAGTCAAAAAAAAATCCTGGATGAAGCTTGTCATTAGGCGTGACTCAGCATGTGTTCCGGTCAGGGTATCCCAGTCAATGAGGTTATAGTCACCTAGTAAAACTTTTTCGTCGGAATTAAGGGTTTTCTCTAGTAATATTATGTTCTCTCCACCAACCAACTCTACTCCTAAAATCGATTAATGAAATTAACAACCACATGTGGCAGTCCGGGAATTCGAACCCAGGATGCTCACACCGAAAATCAACACTATGCACTGCACCACGAAGACATTTAAAGATTACTGCACAAGCCTACGATTTATTATGCAGTTTCGAATTATGCATACCAATCTTAGCATGTACAATATCCCAACTGCGCTATCGGAGGCTATGCATAGGTGAAAAGGAAATAGTAATTAACCCGTGGAGCCCCGGCTAGTTTTGTAATGTTTGCGCACCAGAACCCGGCCGGTTTTTAAAAAATGGTTTTATTCCAGAAACAATAGCGAATGGGTTAGGAATGAAGGAAAAACCACGAAAAAACGCTCAAAAAGCTTAAAAAATGGTCCTACAGAGCCCCCGAAAACGGATTTTATAAGAGTAAAAAATTGAAGGCAATTATCCCAAAAAAACAGGTTTTTGCGCGCTCGCGCGCACGCACGTGGACTTTGAGAGTTTTCAACCATCGGCACGGTTGCGTGGGATACGTACACAGTTCCCATACAAATCTGAGCCCTCTTGAGTGGCTACACCTGAGGTTACGGTCGGCGCAATTAGGGTGACGCGCCAGGCGCGTCTCTGGGGCTGTGCATTACATACATCGCCGACGCGTCAGGCGCGTCGCTGGGGCTGTACGGGTTAATGGGGCACTTAACCCTGGGGAAGGCCTTTCAATAAACTACTACTGAACCCGAATGAATTATTATGTTCTCTCCACCAACCAACTCTACTCCTAAAATCGATTAATGAAATTAACAACCACATGTGGCAGTCCGGGGATTCGAACCCAGGATGCTCACATTTCATAACAAATTGTATCATCGGCAACAGTTAGTCTCGGTGGTCGGTACGCCATAGAGAGAGAGAGAGAGAGATTCCTTTTATCGTGTCAGTCTCGTCTCATAAATTTTTAGTATGCAGTATGTGGTAAACTATCAATGGAAGTTAAATATTACTAAGCTATAATGAATCAAAATAAAATCAATCTAAATGAAAACTACTCTATATCTAAATTGAATTTAATCTGAAACAAGCTAATTTATATCCAAAGGTCTCACATAATAAATGTATATATAGGGTAAGGTTATAAGGGTTAATATTAGCCAGGAATTAACTCACCAATAGTTCCATGTGGCAATGAGGCAAGGGAGAACGTTTTACCCAATATGGCGGTGGACAATGGGGAACGAGACTTCGGTCCCAAGACTCGAGTCAAGTTAAAGAAAGAATAAATGATTACATGGGAATGGACATGATTATTATAATTTATGCTTATCTATCAGTCAGTCATGATGTCGATGAGAGCGTCGTGATGGTGTAGCTGAGTGTATTGCTGTATGTGCATTGTGATTAGAAACACAAAAGCTCGATCAACTGAGGGCGGAAAATTTAGATGTTAACTGGTTGGTGTTCGTGAAGGCTCTGGCGTACCTCAAAAGCACACCTTGCTGCCTTGGCAAACCGCCAGGAGCCCAAATTATCATACCGCATCTAGGTTGCTCTATACGATAAATTATATTAATATATATGATAAATTCATATATACTACATAAGACCATGGCAATATTGCTTAATAGCATATTAGGCCTTTTATAACTTAACTTATTTACAATCTTATAATATACGATCTACTCGTCCTACGTCGTGCTGTAGGAGTGATCGTGACGTCACAGAGACATACGAGATCACAAAAGAGTCATATTCTATCGTATTTATACGATACACTCCCCCCACAAAAAAGACCTGAACCCCACCTTAAACCTAAAGTTGCCCAGAGGCTATCTTCTGACGTCACAAGTCGACGGCGCCAGCAGCAGCGCGTCTAGGACGCGTCCCGGTCGGAGAATGATCACCATCAGTAAGAGGTGAGTCGTTCCTTTGAGAATCCTCGGACCCAGCAATTACAGGTGGAGCGTCAGATTGCAATGCGGAATCGAGCTCCAAAGCGTACAAACATGCGATAGGACGAACAGTAGTTCCAGTGGCTGTCTTCAATAGCGCCACCCGCTCTACAGAGTCTGCCCCCATGTATACCTCCAATACGCGGCCTAATTTCCAGTATAAACGAGGACTATCTTCTTTAATTAAAACAACTTCACCAACTGTAGGTGCCGTTGGTCTACCAGAGGGAGTAACACTCCTTTCCCTCAATGCTAGCAGATATTCACTAATCCATCGTTTCCTAAAATGCTCGATTATCCTGGATATATACTGGTATCTCTTAGACACCGCTACCTCAGAGTACAACGAGGGATCCTCTAACTCTACTATGGACTGAAAATCAGATGGAAACGCAGTCAATGGTTTTCCATATAGCAAGTGAGCTGGCGTTAATGGTAGTGGTTCTTGCAGGTCGGTGTACACATATGTAAGCGGGCGATCATTCACGACTGCCTCTATCTCTGTGAGGACTGTCGTCAACTCACTCTTCTTAAATAGAGCACGTTCTACAACCGCTCTGAGTCCTGACTTTACTATGCCGACACACCGTTCCCACATTCCACCAAACCAAGGTGCCTTAACTGGAATGAACCTCCATTCGCACTTCTTCTCTCCCAAAAAAGTGATGATAGTAGGATCACTACTCATATCCTTTAGATATTTTGATGCTTGGACATAAGTGGGAGCATTGTCGCTAAGAATGAGTTGAGGGAATGAACGACGGGCACAAAACCGTCTGAACGCCAGCATAAATTCTTCGCTAGACATATTATCACATATTTCTAGGTGTACCGCTCGAGACGTCGCACAGGTAAACAATAATATATAAACCTTCTCACTCTCCCTCGTCTTCAATGCCCCTGTGTAATCTAATCCTACCGCTTGGAAAGGTTCTACATGCTTTACACGGCATTCAGGTAGGGGTGGAGCTGGTCCAGTTGCATACGGTTTACCCTTTAGTCTCTGGCATATTACACACTTTCGTACTACGCGTCGAGCTACTTGTCGAACCCTGGGTATCCACCATGTGAGACGTAAATTGGATATAATATGACATACCCCGTAGTGTTTTACTTCCCTATGTGCACGTATGATCAATAGATCAGTAACGTGATGTCTTGTTGGCATAAGTATAGGTCGGTTTGTGCCGTCTGGTACACCCGACCACTTCAGGCGACCCTCACACCTGATGAGGCCATTGTCTAGGTGCAACCTTAGTTGACGCACTATATTAGGCATTAATGTCTTATTCGAGCCTTTCAAGGATTCTAATTCATTGGAAAAGGTTTCTATTTGAACCCCTTTGATCAAAGTTACTTCAGCTGCTTTAAATTCACGAGCATCAATGTTGTGACCCCTGTTGCAGAGTTGGCCCGTTACTTTAAGCTTGAGATTAGATACATATCGTATCACCCAAGCTACAACTCTGACTAGTTTATTATAGTCACCGAATCTTGCCCACTTTATGATAGGACCCGGTGGTTCATATGGTTGGGCTGTAACTGCCACTGTTTCCAGTGGCAGAAGTCCCTCACCAACAGCATGCCATTTTGTCCACTCACTTTCATGGAGCAGCCACTTTGGACCATGCCACCACAATTCGGACTTCATTAACTGGCTAGCCGTTATACCCCTAGTTATGAGATCACTAGGGTTTTCTTTTGTATTTACATAATGATAAGCAACGTCTGGCAAAAGGGCTCTAATCTCATCTACCCTATTCCGCACATAAACTGGCAGAGACTTCTTGCTATGTATCCAGTTGAGTGCGACCTGACTATCGGACCATACGTGAACGATTTCAATATTTAATTCGCTCTCGTATGCTGCGCGTACATGTTGCACCAGACGTGCTAATAGCAGCATGGCAGTCAATTCCATTTTAGGGATAGTTACCTTTTTAACCGGGGCTACCTTGGCCCGGGCTGTAACTAAATGTGCCCCAAATGAAGTAACAACATATATGGCTACCCCGTATGCCGTGGCGCTAGCATCGCAAAACGTGTGTAACGTAACGTCACCGAACGCCGCCACTTTACGAGGTATAGGTTTAGTACATAGGATGGTATATTCATTCAACAACAATGTCCCTTGGTCATTCAGGTCCTCGGGCAAACTGTCATCCCATCCTATCTTACGTCTCCAAACTTCCTGCATTAGAATCCTAGCTCTTATGGTAATAGGTAATGCTACTAGACCCAAAGGATAAACAAATTGCGCAACTTTGCTCAACAGACTTCTTTTTGTGTGCGCTCCTGTCTGCTGAGCAAAAGACCTTGTTTGAAAAGTTAGTATGTCATGTTTAGGTTGCCAGATCATCCCCAAATTTCTGGACTTTTCCTGGTTTAGAGATGCCGTACCATCCACCTGTATTAAACTCTGAAGATCTTCACTATTAGTAACCCACTCGCGGAGAAATAGATGTGCATCCGCAAACAATCTGCGTGCTTGCCAGTATGCATAAAACAAATCATCTTGACTATCGCTAGTACCCTGCAAATTGTCAATGTATAATCCGCGAGATAGTTTACTTGTGTCCTCATGAGTGTCAGCTAGATGTTTTCTGATTGTGGCATTTAACAAAAACTGCGAGCAAGTGGCCCCAAAGAGTACAACCCGAAAACGGTATATTATGATGGGACTTTCAGAGTCGCTAATGTTGCCGAACCAAAGAAAGCGGGTAACATCTCCATCTTCCTCCTTTAGCTTGACCATCAAGAATGCTTTCTCGATGTCACTGGTATAGGCGTACTTTCCCAGCCTAAACCGCAATAGATGTTGGGACAGGTCCGACACCATGGACGGACCTGTCAACAGGCAGTCATTCAGACTGGGTTGTTGACCTTGGTGGGCAGAACAGTCATACACCACCCGTATGGGTGTGGTGACGCTGTCTTTCCTTACCCCATGATGGGCCAGATAGTGAACCCTACCCTTCTTAAACGGTTCCTTGACATCGACTCTCTCAATAAAACCCCTATCCTCATAACTCCGAAATACATCGTCATACGCCTGGCGCGTGCTCGGTTCGTTAGACAATTTCCGCTGCAATGCGCGCAAACGACCTAATGCCAAACCATAGTTGGTAGGCAGGATTATCTCACTGTTCTTCCAGGGTAAACTAACTTTATATTGCTTGTCTGAGGCACAGTAGCACACAGACTCGTCAAACCTTTGTAGCGCAACTTCCGAGTCATAATCAGTCTCCATAGGATTAATGCCTATGTGATCCAATCTCCACAGTCGTTCCAGGTCGAACTCGGCAGCCATCTTAGGGTCACTAGGTTGGGTATCCTCCCTTCCCAACTCCTCTGCCGCGGTTACATTGACTCTATATATCGAGACCGTGTCGACCAGGACCTTTGACTGTGTAGTATGCACCTTTCCGCTCATGCAGTATCCAAATTTAGTGGGGATTAAAATTACACCACACATCTTTTTAAATCCAGGGTATACTACTTCATAATAATGATCCACACCAAGTAGAACATGCACCTCACTCTGATATCCCATGGGATCTGACAAGTTAACCCCTTTGCTCCGTAATGCGTGTTCCACCTTCTTCACACCTACAGATACATATTCTGGTAGGGTGTCTACTACGATACAACTCATAAAGTACCGGTTTTTACGGTAGAAATATTAAATCTCCGCTATCTCGTAGTCTTGCTTATCAGTAACCCCTGTGAAGCCCTGTAATCGAAGAGTCTCAGCCCCTACGATTCGTTGCTTCAGTCCCACTAGTACGGACCTCTTTATAAAGGAACGTTCAGACCCTTGATCTAGAAGTACCCGACAAACTTTGTTACTGTCATTACCTTCCATGGGAATCTGTATTGTGAGCAATATAGTGGTGTCTTGCGTGCTACCTAGTGTCACAGTTGTAGTAACCTTTGTTCTGACGTCTTTGACTTTATCTGCAGTAGGACACAACTTATCAAAGTGATGTCCTTTGCAGTGCCGACAGGGCCTTAAGTATGTAGCAGTACATTGTCCCTGCTTACCATGTTCCCCACTTAGACAACCCACACATAGCTTCAATCTTTTCGCCTGTGCTAGTTTTGTCTCATTTGTCGGGTATTTTACGCAGAAACTCCATTTATGTTTGTTGTTACATAGCTTACATAGAATCTGAGCAGGTTTCTTATATGCACCCTCTTTCTTTACTTTAGTCCCCAATGTCATGCTTACTGTTCCCCTCTTCTCCACATTCTCACTCCCTCCCGACACATACATTCTCCCTTTGTTCAACTGTAGATTATTGATCTCCTTAGTGTACTGAGTTTTGAATTCCCCCTGCTCAAATGATCTTACCTTATCAAGTATTGCCATAGGAAGTTTCTGACGCAAGATAATGACTTATCATTTCCTGCATGGTAAGCCCTCGGGTGTCTAGCGATCGAGTATGGTACTCCATATTTGCCCTGAAGTTTGTCAACTCATCAACCTTATACTGTGGTTCTGCGAGCCCCAACAAGGCAACGACATGGGCCATCTTCAACTGCTCTCTATCCCCGTATGTGGACTCTAATAAGTGTACCGCCTCAAGATAACTACCACCCACTACTGCAAAACCCTCTATTAAATGTAAGGCCTCTCCTTCCATTTGTCCCTTCAGATAGTGAAACTTGCGGACATTATCCAAAGAGGATTCATGAACCGTAGATCGAAATACGTCCCAAAAAGCTAACCACTCAGTTAACTTGCCCCCAAATGTAGGAAGATTGAGCTTTGGGAGATGTACAGTATATTTTGGGTCAGCCCTTCTATGGGCCTCATTATCGCCTCCCTTCTTACTCGCGATAGCACGCTGTAATAGGTACTTCGCTCTAAAGACAGGTTCGTCATAGAGGGCGCGATTATCACACTCTGTAACTATCTCTTCCTCCTCTATCATGTCAACCACAATCACCTCACTCAGAGCCGTAATACGACCGTGGGTAGCCTGGACGTTTTCTAATCTAGCCTCCAATTCCTCTAGTTCAGCAGTAGTGATGAAAGTGTTGACGTCCACAATTAGCCTATTTAATACTCCCCGAAGTCCCGCCCTTTCATTTTTAGGGGCTTTGATCAGCACCCCACTAGACGGTGTCTCTTTATCGTTTTTATCCATTTTGCATGTGAGCCTATAGGCTATGTATCTAAATGTTACGTTACAAAAACAACGGCCAAATAATAATCTAACTAAGAGACGCCAACCGGCGGACTTCTATGTTATGGAGACAAAATAGTAAATAGCAATACCTACTAATGGATCATATTGAACAAGAAAAAATGTTAGATCAGGTCATATGTCACAGGAAGTCTGAAATGGAAAAGAAAATTATTGGGGAAAGATGATGGGTGGGATGCAGGACTTAGGCAGGCACAACGATGTGACCCTGCATTCCGGCTCTAACCATCGCTTGGCTAGCCTTGCCAGTTTATCATAGAGTTGTTCCTGCATCCTCTTATATGTCCCCTTGTTCATTGCCTTAAAATTCCTTACTGGTAGCTAATTCCCGGGTCTGGGCACCAATGTGGTAAACTATCAATGGAAGTTAAATATTACTAAGCTATAATGAATCAAAATAAAATCAATCTAAATGAAAACTACTCTATATCTAAATTGAATTCAATCTGAAACAAGCTAATTTATATCCAAAGGTCTCACATAATAAATATATATATAGGGTAAGGTTATAAGGGTTAATATTAGCCAGGAATTAACTCACCAATAGTTCCACGTGGCAATGAGGCAAGGGAGAACGTTTTACCCAATATGGCGGTGGACAATGGGGAACGAGACTTCGGTCCCAAGACTCGAGTCAAGTCAAAGAAAGAATAAATGATTACATGGGAATGGACATGATTATTATAATTTATGCTTATCTATCAGTCAGTCATGATGTCGATGAGAGCGTCGTGATGGTGTAGCTGAGTGTATTGCTGTATGTGTATTGTGATTAGAGGCACAAAGGCTCGATCAACTGAGGGCGGAAAAATTAGATGTTAACTGGTTGGTGTTCATGAAGGCTCTGGCGTACCTCAAAAGCACACCTTGCTGCCTTGGCAAACCGCCAGGAGCCCAAATTATCGTACCGCATCTAGGTTGCTCTATACGATAAATTATATTATTATATACGATAAATTCATATATACTACATAAGACCATGGCAATATTGCTTAATAGCATATTAGGCCTTTTATAACTTAACTTATTTACAATCTTACAATATACGATCTACTCGTCCTACGTCGTGCTGTAGGAGTGATCGTGACGTCACAGAGACATACGAGATCACAAAAGAGTCATATTATATCGTATTTATACGATACAGTATCTATATATTCTTTTCCTTTATTTCTTCCTTCCGCCTCTCCTCAACCCTCCCTTTCCCTTTTATGCTTTGTTTTGCTTCATCCAATTCTCTTCCCCTCTTCTTTATTTTGCACCTTCCAATTCTTTACCGTTTTTATTTTATCTTTTGCTCTGTTAATATCACTCATTTTATCTTTTCGCTTTTTCTTTGAGAATTTGTTTACTCTTTAGTCACCATTCTATATATGAGGCGCTCATTCGCGGAACGTGATAACCGCCACCTCTGGCAAAAGCCGTTATATTATCGCATTATATTGCCACAACCTTCTCGAATCTGGAGCCGCGGTAGGGAGCTATATTTGAGAATGTCAACATGGTTGAAAATCGCATAAAGTACGACGCACTTTCATCCGTGTTGACAGGGCGTTTGCCTAGCCCTAGTCTCTGCATCGCATAGGGTGATACGCGCCACCCAGGCAGCGTGTGTTCAGCCAGCCAATGACAGCCCGGCTATGGTACCGCGTGGGCGCCAGCTCAGCCACTCACGGCGCACGTTGCTCTCTGTTCTCCCGCCACAATACAGTCTAGCTCAGCTCTCACGCCGTACGGATCATTTACCTTGCACCTGGTTGTTTTTTGTGCCGTTTTGACCGTGTTGCAGTGCTTCCCTGAACAATGAGTGATAGTGAAAGTGAGAGTGATAGTGGGAGCCCACCCCCACCTATAAAAAAGAGGTGTAACCCGGACAATTGGTCTGAAATAATCGCCAGGAACAAGAGAAATACTGGGAAGGAATATGTCAGCCGCCAAACAGGAAATACAGTGAATGCTAGAGTTATTGGGCCGCCTTGCAATGATGGATGCTACGATAAAATTGCTGAACCTATCCGCCAAGCAATCCACAATAACTTCTGGCAAACTGGAGATTGGTTAGTCCAGAATACCTTCATTCAGAAACACGTTCTGTCAGTGCCAGTGAAACGACGAAGAAAGCCTGCCGACATCAACAACCTTGGTCCCCATCGGTCATGCACCCGCAAATTTACTCTCTCCTACCAGTCTACAACTTATAAGGTTTGCAAGACAGCCTTCATCAACATTTTAGCCATAGGTAGGACAAGATTAGAGAATGCCCTGACCCACGTGAGTGACACTGGTACACCGAAGAGAGACGGCCGCGGGCAACACAAGAACCGTGTCACCATTGCAGGTCCTGATGCAAAGCGTGTGCACAAACACATTGCATCATTCCCCAGCGTTACCAGCCATTATAGCAGAGCCAAATCGCCCAATTTGCGGTACCTAGAGACATCGTTGAGTTTAAGCCGGATGTACCACCTGTATTCTACCTGGATGGCTGAGAATTATCCTAACAACAGCGTAGTCAAGGAAAGTTATTACCGGAAAGTTTTCAAAAGTAAAGAACTCTCCTTCTCACCACCAAATACTGATACTTGCTCGACCTGTGACCTAGCTAAGGCCACTTTGAAACATGCCAGTAATGACGCAGATAAGGCAATCTTGCAGGCTGAACTTGATGAACACCTGGCGATGGCACGGCAGGCACAAACACTTATGAAGACTCTGGGGCAGGACAGGGACGATGATACTCGTGTCATAGCCTTGGACCTCCAACAGACACAGCCAATACCTCGTCTCACCACTAATGCTGCCTACTATAAGAAGAAAGTCTGGCTGTACAATTTATGCATTTCCAACCTCAAGACCGGTGAAAACCAGTTCTTCGTGTGGGATGAGGTGACAGGTGGGCGTGGCTCGGTCGAGGTGGGTTCGTGCATCAAAAAGTGGATCGAGAATGAAGTACTGCGTCATGGTGATTTTGGCAAGCTTATACTATTCAGTGACAATTGTGGTGGACAGAATAAGAACATTAATATCATGCTCTGCCATCTTTACGAACTGCACAGTCGCCGTCTTCAGGAAGTGGTCCATTATTTCCTCATCCCAGGACATAGTTACATGGCGTGTGACAGGGCTTTTGGGAACATAGAAAAGCGCTTCAGGGTTGAGGGGAACATCTATGATTTTGAACACTATATCAAGGTGATTGAGCGTGCGGTCCACGCAGGTAACAAGGTCATTCCCATGGTGAGAGAGGACTTTCTAAACTTAGACCTGTTGCAAAGTGTCATAACTCACCGTACACCCGCCAAGCCACTCCTATTCTCTGAATGTCGCCGATTCTGCTTTACTCTGCAATATAGGGATGGGTATCAGCTGTCTCGAGGCTACGAGGGGCCTCTGCATTGTCTCAGGCTTATGCCAGGTAAAGCCAAGTATGCTCCATCGGCCTTTAATCTGTCACGAGTGCCACTCACCCCCAAGTACCCAGCTGCCATCAAACTTCAAGCTGACAAACTCCAAGCCGTCCACGACCTGCTATCCTACATTCCGCCAATCCACTCGGAGTATTACCACGAACTTTTTCGTATGCAGAGGGACCTCAGTAGAGCAGCTAGACCAGCCTTGGACAACAACTCTGACTCCTCTGATATTGATGACAACCTGCAAGAGTATGCAGATGATAGTGACAGTGATAGCGACACTGCCTGACTACTCGGTGAGTATGAATATATAAATGTAACAATAGAATAGAGTAATAATGCATTTTAGTAAGGTCAAATTGTTAAACAATAGCAATCTTTACACAAGAACATTATAGTAACTAGCCATCAAATTCCTTCCTTAGATTAAAATTTTGTAAAATCATGTCCTTCCCAAGCTGA
Organism: Paralithodes platypus; assembly: GCA_032716605.1. Lineage (NCBI taxonomy): Eukaryota > Metazoa > Arthropoda > Malacostraca > Decapoda > Lithodidae > Paralithodes > Paralithodes platypus. The sequence continues at coordinate 43,071,170 of CM064547.1, forward strand.
ATAAAACATCCCAAATTAATTAATTAACATTAATACTAGCTTACTTTCTATAATAATAAATCAATAACATTAAAGTAGCAAAATTATTACTCTATTCTTGTGTTTTACTTATTCATTATTATTCACCATGTCTTCCTCCATTTTCTAATCTTTATTATCGCTTATTAATTTTATAAAATTATGTTTCTATTATCTTACCCTACTCTTCCATGTCTTATTATTATTCACTGATAATATTATTTATGTTTTATTGTTATACATTTGCTTTTTCTCAACGTTTCTACAGTATTGAATTGATATGGGGTTATAAAATCATGGGATTATTTCAATCACACTCACGTTACTATTAATTACAAGCAATTTATTTTTATTTTTTTTGTGGTACATGGCTAGATACTATTTTCCGAACATTTTGATAACACTGTCACCTCTCTCCTTAATCGGGTCTGATAGTTACAGCTTTTTATAAGTCGGCAAACTTCAGACGCGATTTATTTTTTATTTTATTTTGGGCAACTATCATGTTCTGCGATAAATTACAAGCAATTTATTATTATTTTTTTGTGGTACGTGGCTAGATACTATTTTCCGAACATTTTGATAACACTGTCACCTCTCTCCTTAATCGGGTCTGATAGTTACAGATTTTTATAAGTCGGCAAACTTCAGACGCGATTTACTCCTTTTTTTATTTTGGGCAACTATCATGTTCTGCGATAAATTACAAGCAATTTATTATTATTTTTTTTGTGGTACGTGGCTAGATACTATTTTCCGAACATTTTGATAACACTGTCACCTCTCTCCTTAATCGGGTCTGATAGTTACAGCTTTTTATAAGTCGGCAAACTTCAGACGCGATTTACTCGGTTTTTTATTTTGGGCGGTCAACACGTTCCGCGAATGAACGCCTCACATGTACGTAGATTTCAGTTTATTGATGAGAATATGATTATGGTTGCAGATCCTGACCAGAATGACATAATGCCTACATCTAATAATCAGAATTTGGGATCCACAGAACCTGTGACACATGAACTCATTCCTCCTCTAACTCCGGCACCATGAAAGAAACCACTGCATGTCATACCATCTATTCTACCACAAGCCACACCCCCAGTTCAGCCACGCCCAAGGCCTCTTTCCTACCCAGCACACACACCTCCTCCTCTCCTACCTACACATACTGTATCTGCACCTTCCAAATTACCTACTCAAGTAATAACTAAATCTCTACCTTTACCTGTACCTTAATCACCATCTATCAGTTTAACAATTTCATCTGAATCTCCATGCACTCTTCCCACTATGCCTGCTATTGCTCACATTCCTAATCTACTTACTCAGCCCTTACCTAATCTGCCAACCACACCTTCTCCTGAGCATGCCAGCTTACCCATTCATCGCCCTCAAACTTCTTCCAGACCTATTACCTATGTAAGCAAACTTTAAACTTCTACTACTTCAGTTTTTCCCTCCATCTCTTAATCATCTTCACGACATCTTCCTCTATTCCACAACGTATTTCCCTCCACTTCTACACACAAACCGACAGATTTTACCTCTCAATTACATCGCACTAAACCCAGCATGTCTAGAAAATGTTCACAATCACCCAGATCTTCCTTATCACCATCACCGCACTCTTGTGTGAATCCAACATCACTAATACCTTCTCATTCTAATCCTACCTGTACATGATCTGGTCGACGTGTGAAGCCACCTCAACGATGGGCGCCGTCATTCCGGCCTACATATGCAAGGCGGGCCCCCCCAAAGCCTACCGCGCCTATGTAAAGGGTTCCCGCTACACCTACTGCGAGGTCAACCTAATCCCCTGGTCAAACAACATCCAAGGACCAACCACTGCCCATCAACCCTTCACCAGCCACTCACTCCACAGACCCTCCAGCCACCACAACTCCTCCTGCTACCCAGTCACCCTCGTCCACTGCGGCATTTACTTCGACCCCTACAACAGCCATGAAAATCAACAGTGTTTTACTTTCGGATGGCCTAACAAGTACCGTTATCAAAACCCCACAACAGATGGTACAAAAAGCCTCAGAATCAAAACTTCCACTGCATATACACGTCGGCATGGACATCTCTACACCTGCTGATGTGCCTACGACCATGTGGCTGTTGACGTTGCAGCACTTAAACCCCGTTCTCACTAACTCCACCACCCGGACATACATTCTGAAATCGCGAGGTCGCGACTTTTTCTTTGACGAATGTGGTGAAGTGACGGGGTTGAATAGAACGGGGTTGAGTAACACCTGTAGGATTGCTGGCCTACAGGTGAGTAGGAAGGAGAAAAGAAGAAACAAGCAACAGAGACGCAATTCGATACCAGTTTCTCATGATACAGAGGAACGAGAAACAGAGGAGTGCCCCATATTACCAGGTCATTCCCGTTTTCTTACTACCAGGAAGACGGGTCACCTAGGTCAGTCACCCCTACAAAAGAATGGGAGTTTAAGCCAATCACCATCCAGGTTTCAAACCCTCTCCACCAATCACCAGCCTTCATTGCACAAGCAGCAAGATTTGCAGTACACCGAACAAATGTTTATGCAAGTTCCGCATCAAAGACCTAAGTGGTACCGACATAATTGGGGATATTAGAATCTACAGTGCAGTACTATTACGAAGAACTCTGGATCAACCCAGGAACATAGTGAAGACCAGAGTTATCCACTGATTCACCAATAACCCTCAATTATAATAAAATCACCAGAATTGCTATTGTATCCTTCCTAGACTTAGTAACTCAAACCAGAGTATTAAATAAAATACTTTAAATTATTAAGTACCAAATGATAACTACCATGTATTTTTAAGCTAAGTATTTACTTCACTATTGATGTCTCAACGATTCACTATATCCCTTTAACATTGAATCACTATAAGTTAAAGCTAAGCAAATATTTGAACATGTACTCAACGAAATTGTTGAGAAAGCAAGCACTTCCACCTCGGTAATGTTCTTAAGTCTGAAAAGTCCGGAGCCTCTAACTAAAAGTGGTAACTGCATTCCCCTCCTCCTCGAGACTACAACGAGCCCTGTTCCCCCAAACTCACCCTAAGTGTCCCTGAGTGTCTTACGTTGTGATTATTGTTGTGAAGGTAAGGTAAAATATGTGAATATTCATTGCTAATTCCTTTGTAGATCTGTGCCCAAGATCATTAATTGTTGCGTATGCATTATTCCTTCAGAACCCATGTTAAGCCTTCTGTAGATCTGTGTCCAAGATCTAGTGATAATTTCTCTTCTAAGTTCATACCAAACATTCTACGCATACGTCACATATATGTATAAATCAATAATCTAGCCTAATACTCACAGATTTTACTTGTGTATGTCCATTCTATTTATGTATTTACCAAGTTGAAGCTGAAGTGTATACTGTGAATTGATTCCCTTCTAAATCCTCAGTTTTACCTAGAACCTACGCCCAATTTCATATCTAATTAAAGTCAGCTCCCCATCCTTTCGAAGAATTGTATTGCTGATTATCTTCATCTAAATATATTTTCTGCGAGAGAAACCCCCTGTTACGCCTTATTTTGTCGTGCGTTAACTGTATAATTTTTGAATAAAATAACGTATTAGTTTATTCTGTTATGTAATAGGTAATTTCGATCCAGCTCGTCTAGGAATTCAAGTTTCGTGTAGATCTATTGTCTAATTATTTCACCAACTCGAATACAACGCCAATTTGTTCTGTATTCCATATAGGAATCTGTTAACCAGTTCATATCACCTTCATACCTTATCAGGTATTTCCATCTAAGTGCAACTTCGTCGTGTACGCCATATTTAACTTGTAGTATTCTTATAACTACTCGTATACGCTAATTTATTGATGCATTCTTTAATCTGCTGTAATCAATCTATTGCCTGATTCAGTTAGGTTATATTCAACCTTTGAGTATTCTTCAGTAGATATAAATAATTAAATCTGAATTCCTCGACCCGTGAGATTATCATTGCATATAAGAATTAATTAATTGTATGTTCATGATATAAATTTTCTCATAATAATCTAAGTACATCATTAATTGTAAAAATAATTTAACTGCCTCCCCTTTTAATTTCAACATATTCCTCCCCTTATTCAGAATAATATCGCACTAACCATAAATACTATTTTGATCATCGCAGTAAAACAAATGACCTGAGTGACCTACCTGGCCAGAATTATCTGTGCGAGTTAGCCCTTTAATTTACCCTTACGCTTCTCGCCACCCGTGAGCGAATGTTCACCCCCAGAGCTCTTCGTACGCTTCCCCTTTTTTTCCGCCCCAACCTATATACACGTACTTAGAGATTTCGTTCAACCTGTCAGAAACTTATTCAGAATAATTCACAGTAGATACTCAACTCTCATATATATTATTATCAAGGGTTTCATCTATGTGTATGTTTGTCTGATTATAATTGCATACTTCCATTATAATACTATCCCTTGATTCACGCTCATTATATGTTATTAATAGACCTTGATGTGTGATAAATGTTGCTAAATGTTTACTTGCTATTCTTTATAGTAGCTAAGTAAAATATCCACCCACACTTTAGGCCTAATTATATGCGTGAATTGCCTATCATAGGTTTATGTCAAAGTATACATACTCGCTTACTATTTCCCAATAATAGTTAAGGAGTACTGATTTATCTATATGCCAATCAATAAATAAGAGTGTAGAATTAAATGTGTGTATTTATTGTGTTCATCTTAACCTGATTGAGTACCTAACTTGTGAATAATAACGTGTTCGACGTGTCCCTGTTGAGAATATATTGAGTCTAAAAGTCCATAGTTGGATTGGAGTAAAGACCAAAACTAAGCTAAGTTGCATTACAACCCGGCATAACAATAAGTAATAACGTTGATACAGTAGGTTTCCAATAATAATATAACAATAAGTAATACCGTTGATACAGTAGGTTTCCAATAATAATATAACAATTAACCCGGGAACTGTGGGAAGACTCTTAAGAGTTCCCCCGGCGGACTGCGGGAAGACTCTTAAGAGTCAGATAAAAAACAAATAAACTTTAAACATAAATTTTTTTTTTTTTTTTTTTTTTGGGCCCCTGGGCCATGCAACATATCAATCCTCTACCTCCCCTCCTTCCCCACTTTCCTCCCCTCCTTCAGTTATCACCTATTTTCCCTGTTATTCCCTTATTCTGAGGTATATTTTTGTGCTAACATTAGCGAGTTGCAAGCAGGGCATTGTCATCAGTGTTAGCAAGAGAGAGAGAGAGAGAGAGTATCGATCGACTGTGTCTCAGTGGCCTTGGGGGAAATTGGCGGGAAAGCAGGTTGCCTCACCCATACATTATATAACTCGCAGCCTATATCTCCGATTTTGAACATCCAAACGCTGTTTTCACTCGTTTTATTGTTGTTTCAGGTTAATACCTTTATAATCAACCCATAATAGGCGCGTATGGATAAGTATGAATGCTATTTATGGTAAAATGAATATTTTAGTGATGGAAACAGCTCAAATACGTCAGCACAGGGGGACGTTTCTAATTACCCCCATGCGCATTTCTTAGGTTAATAATAACGTTCATACAGTAGGTTTCCAATATTAATATAACAATAAGTAATAACGTTGATACAGTAGGTTTCCAATAATAATATAACAATAAGTAATAACGTTCATACAGTAGGTTTCCAATAATAATATAACAATAAATAATAACGTTGATACAGTAGGTTTCCAATAATAATATAACAATAAGACTTTGTAATAATGTTGATACAGTAGGTTTCCAATAATAATATAACAAAAAATAATAACGTTGATACAGTAGGATTCCAATAATAATATAACAATAATTAATAACGTTGATACAGTAGGTTTCCAATAATAATATAACAATAAATAATAACGTTGATACAGTAGGTTTCCAATAATAATATAACAATAAGACTTAGTAATAACGTTGATACAGTAGGTTTCCCATAATAATATAACAATAAGACTTAGTAATAACGTTGATACAGTAGGTTTCCCATAATAATATAACAATAAATACTAACGTTGATACAGTAGGTTTCCAATAATAATATAACAATATATAATAACGTTGATACAGTAGGTTTCCAATAATAATATAACAATAAATAATAACGTTGATACAGTAGGATTCCAATAATAATATAACAATAAATAATAACGTTGATACAGTGTTTCCAATAATAATATAACAATAAATAATAACGATGATACAGTAGGTTTCCAATAATAATATAACAATAAGGCTTAGTAATAACGTTGATACAGTAGGTTTCCAATAATAATATAACAATAAATAATAATGTTGATACAGTAGGTTTCCAATAATAATATAACAATAAATAATAATGTTGATACAGTAGGTTTCCAATAATAATATAACAATAAATAATAACGTTGATACAGTAGGTTTCCAATAATAATATAACAATAAATAATAACGTTGATACAGTAGGTTTCCAATAATAATAGAACAATACGTAATAACGTTGATACAGTAGGTTTCCAATAATAATAGAACAATACGTAATAACGTTGATACAGTAGGTTTCCAATAATAATAGAACAATACGTAATAACGTTGATACAGTAGGTTTCCAATAATAATATAACAATAAATAATAACGTTGATACAGTAGGTTTCCAATAATAATATAACAATAAATAATAACGTTGATAGTGTTTCCAATAATAATATAACCATAAGACTTAGTAATAACGTTGATACAGTAGGTTTCCAATAATAATATAACAATAAATAATAACGTTGATACAGTAGGTTTCCAATAATAATATAACAAAAAATAATAACGTTGATACAGTAGGTTTCCAATAATAATATAACAATAAATAATAACGTTGATACAGTAGGTTTCCAATAATAATATAACAATAAATAATAACGTTGATACAGTAGGTTTCCAATAATAATATAACAATAAATAATAACGTTGATACAGTAGGTTTCCAATAATAATATAACAATAAATAATAACGTTGATACAGTAGGTTTCCAATAATAATATAACAATAAATAATAACGTTGATACAGTAGCTTTCCAATAATAATATAACAATAAATAATAACGTTGATTCAGTAGGTTTCCAATAATACAACCCTGTGTAGTTGGTCGCATACCGGTATTCCATAATGCCGCCTAAGAAATTGAATTACTCTATATATCATCAGCTGCCGGAAAGGATGGATCTATTACGGTTTATTATACCAATATTATCACAATAACGAGGTGAAATATCCACCCCTGTCCTACATTACACAAAATCAGCCCCATATTTCACCAGGCAAATGAAACTATGGATTACTGTCCTGTGGCTAATAGTGTAATATATGATGGAATTCTTTGTGTGTGTGTTGGGGGGGGGGGGGGGGGGGGGGGGTGTTACGAGATAATGATGTCATGGGTAATTTAATTTTTCCCTCTGGATTAAGAGTATAAATTAGCCCAGGACCGCCCAAATTCTACAATAACTAAAGTCACTCTACTCTCCTCAAGTAAATATTGTGGTGGAAAGATTTAACTTTCAAAGGAGAGGCCAGCGTCCAGGGGAGTCTACAGCCGAGTACATAGCCATACTTCAAGGATTAGCACAACTTTCGAATGTTATTGGAGGAGATAATCAGAGACCAGGAGGTAGAGAGAACCAGTCATCCTAAACTTCGTGAACGGTTCCTGCAGAACAAGGACCTCACTCTCACAGCCGTCCTCAGCCAAGCGGAAGCATATGAGACCTCACTATGGGAGGCCAAGATGATGGAGACTTCAGAATTTTCTGCAGCAAATACAGTGGTTTATGTAGTGGCACTTGAACATACGCAAGAATCAGAGACACAAGAAATACACCGATTAAGTGCTAGAACCTGGCGGCGAGCAGACTTTTCCAGTGGGAAACCGCAGTGTTCGAGTTGTGGAAGAACAGGACACCGAGGCGCGATCGAGGAAGCACTGCAGCTGATGCTGAATGTAAGGAAGTGACGATCTTAGCTTGTGGAAATAATAAGTTGCGATGTGTATCATGTTTGGCCGAGGTAACAGTAGAAGACAAGTGTGAGGAGATAAAAGTGCAGGTTGATACTTGGGGCCGCTGTGTCCGTTCTCAGTATGCCTGTAGCTAAGTAGCATTTTGAGGGAGCCTACATTTTACCAAATAGCACGAAACTCTATGGTGTTGGTCGTACACCACTGAAAGCTACTGGAATTCTTCCGGCAAGGGTATGTGTCAAGGATAGATGTGCTAAGGTAGACTTAAATCTTGTTGAAGCAGAAGCATGGGATGCAATAATGGGGCTGGATATGATGTCAGAAATCAGCTTTACGGTGCACCCAGCTACTGGTGAATTGCATTGCATTGAAGCAGAAAGGGAATCACTAGAACTTTCTACAATTCGGAATTATCAACACAAGATAGTGCTAATGGAGAATGCAGTGCCAACACGCCATGGTCTACGAAGGTTACCATATTCTGTGCGAGTAGAAGTGTCCCAGAAATTACGACGACTGGAAGATGCAGGTATCATTGAATGCATCGACGCAGCAGAGTGGATAAGTCCAATAGTGGTTTCTCGCAAGAAAAACGGAAATACCCGGTTGTGTGTAGAATTGAGAGGACCAAACAGTCAACTTGTATCTGAAGTGCACTCTCTCACTACCATATCAGAACGGCAGATAAAGCTCCGGGGAGTGGTGTTTAGTCAAATAGACCTGCAATCTGCCTATCATCAGCTTGTGTTGGAACAATCCTCGAGTGCTGTAACGGCTGTAACACACAAGGGGTTGTTTCAGTACACTTGGGCTCCGTTTAGGTTGGCCTCGGCCGGGGCTGCCTTTCAGAAGTTACTAGACAAACTGTTGGCTGACATACCAGGATGTGAACATTATCTAGACATTGTTTGCACTGGGAAGGATCAAGAGGAACACGACCTGAGGCTGCAGATGGTACTACAGAGGTTAAATAAAGCTGTTACAATCAATAAGGAGAAATCTGTGTTCTCCAGTCCCTCTATAAATTTCTGTGGCTATTGTATATCGCAGGAAGGAGTATCAACACTTCAGAGTCCTATCCATGCACTCTTGGATGCCCCAGCCCCCATTGATGTGAAACAACTTAGGAGCTTCCTGGGGCTATGTGGCTGTTGTGTCAGTTTGTTCCTAGGTACACCCATGTTGTGAGTCCCATGTCAGAACTCTTGAAGAAGAATACACCATATGAATGGTCAGCAGATGTTGATGGAGCATTTAGAAAAAGGAAAATATTTCCGAAACTACCACTAATTTTCCCATGGTTTTTCTTTTTGGTTTTAGGTAATTTTCATCATTATACAGTAGTTGAAATTAGTTACAATCCCCAGAACATATTTTTTCTCCCATTATCCAACGATGTTTAAACACTCAGATGTAAGTCATTTTCAGAGTAAATATATATATATATATTTTTTTTGTTTGCCTTTGGATACAGAATGGGTTGAACCGCCTCGTCCTCCCCCCCCCCCCATGACTTATTAAAATCAGCAATAAGGTGCTTAGCCTAATTTAATAAGAGTTTCACTGTCATCAATAGGGAGAGTTCTTTTGTTGTTACAGTGCTTTATAATTATAGTGCACATAAAATGTATCTCCCGAGGTTGTAACAAATATTAATATGATCTTTGCAACATCCTTATTCTATAATAGCCTTCAAATATTGAGAAATAATTAGTGGTAGTTGTGGTAATAAGTACCTAGACAAATAAAGTATGAAATAATGCATTGTGGAGCCCTGCAACCGTTCGACCCATCTCAGACCACAGTTGTGACAAGTGATGCTAGTGACAAGGGGATTGGTGGTATATTATCCCAGATAGATAATGATGGAAAACGAGGGGCGTCGCGCTCCTTGGTGCCGCTAGAAGAGTGGCGAACACTTCAAAAGGTATCAAAAGGTATCAAAAGGTAACGGGTGGTAGCATTTTGGAGCCAGCAGTTCAACTAGTCAGTGTTCAAATATTCAGCATCAGAAAAAGAGGCACTGGCAGCAGTAAATGAAGTGGAGCGGTGGCGAGTATATTTGTGGGGGCGGTCATTCATGCTTCAGACTGATCAGTGGCCAGAGTGTTGAGTGGGAGGATGATACTGAAGTAATTGCAACTGTGGAAGTGGCTGGAGAAAATGCTATTACCGAACAGGACTTACGACGGGAATCTGAAAATGATAAAGTAGTTAAGGCGCTGAGAATAATTATGACTGTTTACGTTATGGGTTTCCTGAGTCAGCAAACCAATGTACATAATAAATGAGACCAATTTTCCAGTTTCGACATGAACTGAGTGATTTCGATGGAATAGTCATACGCGGGTCACACCAGGTAATCGTTCCTACATCTCTACATCTCTTTACGATACTTACGACTGGCACACTCCTCGCATGACGGCATGGTGCGGACAAAACAACTGCTACGTGGTCTGGCTTGGTGGCCGTGTATAGACATGGCGGTAGAAAACAAGATACGAAGCTGTGAACGGTGTCAGGCCAGCGATAAGGTGTTAACTAACTGAACCAGAGTTGCACCTCTACAGTCCATCCCACTACCTGACCGGTGCTGGTCTAAGCTGGGGATGGATGTGGTTGGACCAATGGATGGAGCACCTGCTAATGCCCGTTTTGCTATCACAATGATAGATTATAGGTTGAAATGGGCGGAGGTGGGACTGACTGCTAAAATGAAAACAAAAAATATTATAACCTTCCTTAATACTGTCTGGGTTATCCCGAGGTTTTGGTGACGGACAATGAGCCTCAGTTCATCGGAAAGGAGTTTGAAGAATATCTATGACAGCGAGGCATTAAGCATACATGTTCAAGCTTTTATTGGCCTCATGGAAATGGGGCTGTCGAAAAATTCAATCGTACATTTAAAAGCTGGATTTCAGGATTGCCTCGCGGGATAAAGTTTCACGAGGAAGTACGCCGCCGGCTAGCTCACCACCGCGCTACCCCACATTGTATCATAGGAAAATCTCCATCAGAAATGCTACATGGTAGGTTAATGAGGTTTGAACTACCTATAATATATGCAGAAAATCATCATGACCATGAAGTAACTCAGAGAGTATGTAACCAGCAGACGAGAAATAAGCGTAATTTTAATGCTAGACACTGTATGAAAAAACTCATGTTTGGGCCTGGTGAATATGTTTATGTAAAGCATCACAGTAGGAATTCTAAATTGACTTTGCAGTATTCTTCCCCAGTAAAAATTGAGCGACAGTTTGGACCAGCTACATTTCTTCTTAGTGATAGTTTAAGGAGAAATGCTGCTCATTTAGCTTGTGCGTCAGACTCACTACCGTTGGCTGACGGTGTAGACATTGATAATGAAGGGGTTGTAGATAACCATGTAGAGGTACAGACAGAGGATACACAAGAATCAATGTTGGATGAGGAGCGAATTATTGATATTGGTAATACTGAGGTTAATATCATGCATGATCGAGAATTGCTCCCATACAGCAGTGGTCGCAAACGATGGAGACCGGACTGGTTACAGTATAAATAAGTAGACAGTTGTTCATGGCTCAGTACTATGAATTAATGGTTGTAGATTTGTTTTTCTTGTCTGTTATGGAATGTATGTTGTAATGCATTGAATAGTTAATATAGAAATATAAAAGTAGAACATTATAAAAGAATTACCTATTATATATGAATTATATTAAATGAGGGGATATAGTGTTCAGTGGTTCATTGTTAGTGTTCATTGTTACAGTATTTCGAATCGTTAGCTGAATCATTTATTCATTGTGTTATTTGTTTTAATCCTTAGTTATTGTGTCAACTGAACGATGTATTCAGTGTACCACTGTGTTTCGTATTGTATCAGCCAGAATATGTTCAGAGAAAAGTAAGTAAATATAATTCAGTTCTTGGCTGGCATTCAAACTCTACATACCTATGAGTTCTATACCAGACACTACAGTTAGGAGTCACGATATCTGGCCTACCTATAATGAACAGGGTATAATATTTATTACAATGGTTTATTGTACTGTAGAATTTTCTGAAAAAAAATGTAGCATGAACACAGAACTTAACCTATTGAGTATTATGGCGTATACCTGTATATAATTTTATTCTAGTCATCATTAGACGATTTATTCAGTTTAAGAAGGCTATCTATGAAATCGAAGGGGTAAAACGTACAGTATGTCAATAACACAATGACTACCACAGAACCGAGTGTCAAACGAAAACCTAATCCATTGTTTCTAGTCTTTATTATTACACAAATAAAGCTAAACATTATGGTTTACAGCTTAGATTATGTCTTTGGAAGTGATAAAATGGCCAAAACAATGCTATTTCATGTGAATGTTCTTGTATCCCTTCTGATATTCCTTTAAGGCTTCATAAACATGGTTCCGGTTTGACACCCTGCCACAGAATATAATAATATAAAATAACATTAACTCCTTGAGCGCCGTCGACATCCTTTGCATTCTATTTTGGCTACGATTAATCGATTTAATTTAGTTTAGGAGGGACCTCTTGCAATAATATGGCTTCAAACAATCTCGACCGACCTTTTTAACTACGATCCTTCCTAAGCTGCGTAATAACGTCTACATTTCTTTAGTTCCACCCAAGACCTACATCAAGCTTAAGAAATATTCTCAAGACCCCTCTCCCCCCCCTCCATACACACACACAATGAGATAAATGTGTAAACATTTTGGTAGACAAATATCCCAGCCCATGGCCGGTTCCTCCTAAATTACAAGCTCGCTATACATCGCCCGCCAGGAAAAAATCGACACCTAAATGGCACAAAAGGTCTTAAGACCGCCAAACTAATGGAACGAACGTCTAAAAGCCTCAAAACTGATGGGGCTAAACATTCGGCAGAAAGGGGCCCACAAAAAACGGTAATTTTCTATAATTGCACCTATACGAGCTAAAACATATATTATTGCATTTAACAGGAAGATACGCCGAGGTAAGTGTTGTGGTATAGGTGGCAATATGGGGAAATGGATTATAAGGGCATTCCACCCCCTCTGACAAAAGTCTATCAATCTAGATGTGACATGGATTTTACAATGTTTCAGAGAGACATTAGCCTAGCCTAACAACCTTACCTAACCTATTCTAGTATTATGGGTGGGGGCTTCCGCCTCCACACCCCCGGTGGTTGGGGAATATGGTAGAAATCCAGTAGGGGTGGAGTGAGTAACCGTACATTTTCGTAAGGGGGTCAGAGGGGGCGGAATGCCCTTATAATCCATTTCCGCATATTGCCACTTATACCACATCACTTAACTTGTCGTACCTTCCTGTTAAATGCAATAATAATTTGTTTAGCTCGTATAGGTGCAATTATAGAATAATTCCCAAAAAAACAAACCTCCCCTTAATTACCGATAACAAATAATACTTACATACACCAATGATGTTTATATCACCACCAAACGATTCCTGGAGACAAAACTCTATATTGGCCCAGGTGTTTGATTGGTGGTTCTTGTTGCTTGTTTGTTGTTTGTTGTTGTAAATTGTGGGAGTTCCTTCATTATTGGTAGGCTAGAAATCTAAACCCCTGCTATACCGCCGATGTCTTCTTTATTCTATTGTAACTATATTTAGACAAGTTTGTGCAGTTTATGAAGGATTTGTGGTAGTAAAACTGGTTAAGTGAGTAGTTCAAAGCCTGTTATTTGTTGTAAGTCCTTTTTAATCTGAATAAAATTGTCTAATAGTAGCCAGAGTAAAGTTAAAAGGTACTCTAACAACAAAAATAAATATATAAATAAAAACACGACTAGTTATCGAGCTACCGTATACCATTCGGGAAGAGTCTGCCAGGGAGGAGGTGTGGAAATTTACAGCCTATTGCTCAAGCCCTTTATAAGCTAGAGAGGTTAGAATTTCATATAATGAATGCACTTTATAGTTAGATGTTTGATTTACAGTAACAGAGGTAAGAGGTCATAATTTCTGCCCTACTTATAATGAATGATCTTTATAGTTAGAGTTTGAGTTACAGAGGTTAAAGAATTTCTGGGCTACATATAATAAATAGCCTTCATGGTTAGAGTTTTGAATATATTTGTTTTCTTTTCAGACCAACAGGAGATATGCCGCACCTACCTACTGACTGCTCATGGTAAATATAGAAGGCATAATTTCGTTAATTTTTGCATGTTCTTATTATTAGCATGGATGTTTTATGGATACTGGTGGTTAGGAATACATGAACGCTATCTTCAGGAATAATTATGAAAAGCTTGAACGCTATCTTTGGGAATAATTATGAAAAATATGAAATGTTGACAGAGTTGCAAGAATGTTAATTACTTGGCTCCACAATTCACAATACTCTGTTACAAAATACTGATAATAACTGGCAATTAGGCTTCCACAGATACAGTTTATTGATGCAAAAACTCCATAAAACCCTTTTAAGATCCGATTACGCCTTTCTTTTCTATTTTCTGGCTATTATCGGACGATTTTATTGAGGTTAAGAAGGGTATATGGAAGTTAGAGGGTTAATTGAGATAGATTTTACCTATACAATCCCCACAGAAGCTTCCTTACCTATCTAAAATCGTCTAATGATAGCCAGAATAAACTGGCAAAATACGTCAGAATCATCAAGGGGTAACCATCTCAAAAGCATTTATACAAAAAAGATCGACTCTATGAAAAAAATAATAAATAAATAACGCATACATTGGAAAAAAACAAACATGCAATCAGGAATTATATTACCAACCCGAAATTCTGTTGAAAAATAGTGGTGGTTGTGAATGGGTGATGCGAGAGATTAGGTGAGCGGGTTCATTAGAGCGATGACCAATACGGAACACCATGGTTACAGCTCCGGTAGACTTATTTTGGTGGTGGTCGGGGAAAGATGGAGGATTCGGGCGATAGAGAGTATATATATTTCACTATGATACGGAGACGAAATAAATGCTAGCTTCATGGCATAATATATCTTGGTCGTTACTGTACAAACGTATTTATGTGTTACAGATAGAATAATCAAGTAATTTGAGGCGGGACTATGTGCACTCTCAACAATGAAAGGTAAGAAAAGGGTAAATTTAGTGTCCGACACAGCTTAACCCAGGAACGACGAGCGTCCTCATATAAGTCTGAACCCTAGGAGGGCGAGCGTCCTCATATGAGCCTTGGCCTTAAAAAAAGCCTTTCCAAACATCCCACTGTCACTCAAAACAAAGGAATGTGTAAATATGTGAGATAATTCATCCCCATACATACTATCACTCCTCCACATGTGTCCAAATTCCCCCCTTCCCCCCCTCCCTCAATTATCACCTATTTTTTCTCTTATTCCTGTGATTATCGGTTTATTTATGGCGCCAAAACTCCCTACCCGGTTTCAAGGTCAAAAGGGAGGGGTGTGGAGGGAGGAGAGAGAGAGAGACTAGCCCGCACTGCCTCCAGTCTTGCTCGAGAGCTCGTGAAGAGAGGGTGCAGTTTCGCTCTCTGTCAACTCCATGAATGAACCGCTCGGCAATATTTCGTGTTTGTCACCCCCCAAATACTATTCCCACTTGTTTTATTGTTGTAACATGTAACTATCTTCATATTAAGCATAAAATAGGCGCATATGAATAAGTAATAACGATATTTATCGGATAATGACGATTTTCGTTAGAAATTAATGCAGTAGCTTCGTCCCCCACGACGTTTAACGAATCGAAGTCTCGCCGTGGATAAGTTAAGGGAAAGATGGATTCAAGGAGAGAGTTCCAGAGCTCACCTGTTGAATAGAAGAAAGATTGGGAGTATTGTTTCACTCCTGAGTTGGAGAGTTGCACAGAGCAGGAGTGGGACTGTGTTGCAAGACTGGTACTAATCAGAGCTGGGCACTTTAGCCAACACTTCCGCAATTAGCCAATTCCGCCATGGCGGAAGTGTCATTTTGTTGGCACATTAGCGTTGGCGCTAATGTGGCTGCCTATTTGCGGGTTTGAAGCTCTGGAAAGTACCTCCATGTTGCAAACCTCGAGTCCGCAAAATTAAAATTCCAGCCGCCAGCCAGTCTTGGGCCGCTCCCAGCTCCCACCAAAAACAGTCACGTGACCAAGCCAACTACCTGTGTTCTGGAATCTAGGCCTATACATCGGCTCTTCACGTTTCTTCACTTACTTAGTAGCAAGCGTCGAGCTAACACCTACAACATACAGCAGTGCAAGAGTTCCAACCTGCTAGCACTTCAACTTTGTTTATATTTTCGGCCTATTGAAGTGAACATGGAGTCTACCATCATGTCTACCGCAGCTGCCAACAGCATGGGGAGCAGTTCACCACCATCATCCAACAGTGATGCTGCAGAGCATGCAGAAATCGAGGACCTAAGCCCCACAGGACCCCCAGGACCTAAGGACCTGGCCCCACCTAGAAACCTTCTATGGGCCTGTAATTACCAAGAGGATGTCTCTAGCTTTTAATACGTACAGCGCGTACACCCTTAACACCTTACGAGCGGCCTATGCGGTTTATTTATGTGTACCGCACAGCGGGGTGTTTTTAGCCAAAATAGGGCTGTTTACGTGATCATTTTCATGCCTAAATAAGACCCAGAACGTAAAACAAGTACCTATCCCTAAAAGGGCATAAACAGAGCTTTCGAATGACACCATAACGATCCTTGTATGATGGATAGTTTTCTTGCAATAACCGTGCAACGCGAGTGCAAAAAGCAGGTAATTCGGTACTTTCAGTACATAATTGAGTATGTAGCGAGTGAGAGAGGGAGGAGGGAGCTGAGATTTGTGTCAGTAGGTTCGCCGCGGTGGTCTGGAGCAGTCATACGCTCGCTAGTCTCCTGCCACCACTTGTCTCTCTCTCTCAGCCACATTACGTGCTGAAATTGCCACTCGAGTTATGTCGAGCGCCGCCACATAGTCCAGCTTTATTTAACTCGACTTATGTTGCTCGCCGCTAAATAAGGGTTAAGAGCCATTACCAGCACGTGAGTAAAGTCGAAGTGGTTAATTTTACCTAGCATAACTTTATAATCTAGCCTAATTAAAAATTAGAAAGTTAGGCTATCGTTAATTTGATTGATAGCCTGTTAATGTTTTAACCTAAACTAATGTTTTTAGGCTACCCTAATCCCATCAAAATTCCTCAAAGCATGTAGGTCTAGGCTAAGTCTAACTTCTATATAAGCTAGGCTATATAGCCTAGGCCTAGGTCTATAATCACTAATCCCATCAAAATGCCTCAAAGCATGTAGGAAAAATATTGCATGTTCTAACTTCTATATATAGCCTAGGCCTATAGGCTAATTACTAATATAAATAATTGTATTAGGCTAGGCCTAGGCTACCCTAATCCCATCAAAATGCCTCAAAGCATGTAGGCTAAATAATATTGCATGTTCTAACTTCTATATGTATAGGCTAGCCTAGGCCTAGGTCTAGGCTATAATCAGTCAATCACTAATTCCATCAAAATGCCTCAAAGCATGTAGGCTAAATATTGCATGTTCTAACTTCTATATATATAGCCTAGGTCTAGGTAATAATCACTAATTCCATCATAATGCCTCAAAGCATGTAGGCTAAATATTGCATGTTCTAATTTCTATATATAATATATAGCCTAGGCCTAGGTCTAGGCTATAATCAGTCACTAATTCCATCAAAATGCCTCAAAGCATGTAGGCCTAGGCTAAATATTGCATGTTCTAACTTCTATGTATAGGCCTAGGCCTATAATCACACTAATTGTATTAGTGTCAAGTAGAAAGTGTTAATTTTGAAAGTATCATATAGGCCTAGACTAAATTTAGCCTACAATAAAATTGTATTAAATTTTGATCTGAAGCTAGGCCTTTATTCTGAGCATTAAAATTAATAGGCCTAGGCTACTTTCTATTAAATTACTTAATCTATCTAAAGTAGACCTATCTAGGCGTATATAGCCTATTGCCATTCCCAAAGGTGGGACCACGAATGAATCACCTCTGTGATCCGGCGTACCTCCTCCTGAATGGTGCTGAATTGCGAATACTGATTATTACTGAAGCACTCTCCCCATAAACTAGTTGCCCCAACGTTTTACTGCCCATGTGGACAAACTAAGTGGCCTATGCTATATATATTAACCATTTCACTGCGGGTGACGTTCTGGAATGTTTTGGCAATTCACAGCAATTTCCAGGCTTTAACCCTTAATTAGCGGCGAGCAACATAAGTCGAGTTCCGCGGCGAACCTACTGACACAAATCTACCCCGCTGTGCAAAAACCTGTATGTATATCCTTGAGGTCCATGGAAGTGGGCAACATTATATTTAAGTAAATATATATATTTATTAACATTAGAGATTGAAGTTTTTGATTTACCCTTGATTCTGTAGTTTAAATTTAAAATTAATAAAAAACGGCTTGCGTTTGCATATTTGCATTTGAGGACTAGAAATTTCACAAGGTTTGCACATTTGTGTTTGCTGAAGTTATGTTCTGGGTTTGCTGATTTGTGTTTGCTGACTTGACTTTTTGTTTGTGGTGCCCAGCTCTGGGTACTATGTACCCTACGTAGAGGAAGTGGTATACACTGAGAGAGCTCTGAGGAATACTGATTATTGTAGTAGCGATAGAATAGCAAGATATATGCAACATTGCGGCGAAGAGAGAGAGAGAGAGAGAGATTGCAGAGAATCAGTGAGTGGACGGGAGTTAATGATACGAAAAGCTTTCTTTTTTACTTTGTCTAGAAGTGCTGTGTGAGAGGATCCTCCCCACACATGTGAACAATACTCAATACAAGGACGCACTGTGCCCCTGTACAGAGCAAGAAGCTGTGCAGGGTTAAAGAACCCATTGAATCAGTTGAGCACACCCAGCTTCTGGGTACCGTATATATGTATATATACAGTATATATATATATATATATATATATATATATATATATATATATATATACTGTATATATATATATATATATATATATATATATATATATATATATATATATATATATACCGGTATACAAATTAATATATATATATTTATTTATCTTTTTTTATTCTCTCAGCCGGGCTCGAACCACCGAGTCAGGACGTCAGGACGAGTGTCCATTCTTTAACCAAGTACACCACGCGTGATAAAGAATAGTTAACCTTTTCCTATTTATATTAAGGTGAAGGAAAAATCCTACTTTGATAAAAGTGAACTCGATTACTCTGCTGCTTTCTGAGGTACAGTTTGCTGCACATATTCTATTCTGTTCGGGTCATGATTTGGCAGTGCTACACCCACTTCCCCAACCCCCCTCCCTCGCTCTACCTCCTTCCCTTCCACTATGGGTAGGAGGTGGAATGAGGGAGGGGGGTTGGGAAGGTGGGTGGGGTTCTGCCAAGTTACGATTTGCTGGGATGGTTGAATAATGGAATATGTGCAGCAAACTGTACATAGGATAGAGGTGAGTATTTTTGGCCTACGTTTGATGAACACCATTAGCTGTCCATCGTAACTCTACTTCAGTGATCCCTCCTATGC
Organism: Paralithodes platypus; assembly: GCA_032716605.1. Taxonomy (NCBI): domain Eukaryota; kingdom Metazoa; phylum Arthropoda; class Malacostraca; order Decapoda; family Lithodidae; genus Paralithodes; species Paralithodes platypus. The sequence goes on from CM064547.1 coordinate 43,090,748, forward strand.
AGCTGCTGGCACGAAATTTATGGATGAGTGAAGTGCCTAGTTCCATAATTGGCCAATAACGAGTTTCAGGCTAGAAGGAAGTTGAAGCTGTAGACATCAATATGTAGGAGAAATGCTAAAGTTATGCAAGTTCTTCTCTCACATTCTTTTTAACACTTCTGTACCGGCGACGTCATTTTCTTTGTATTATTCTATCTATATTTAGACGACCGTGTGCATTTTAAGGGAGGTGTGGCAGTACAAGTTTAAAAAAACACCCCCAAGACCGTCCTTCTAGACAAATTTGTAAATTTTTCGGTAGAAAACTGTACCGGCCGAAGGCCAGTTCTTCCTTAAGTACAGGCTCCTATCGCTCGCCAGGAGAAAATCGACACCTAAATGGCACGAAAAGTGCCAAGGAAATATGGCAAAGAAATGGGGAAAAAAGGTTATAACATCGCCAAATTAATAGCGCGAACGTCATAAGATCCCAAAACTAATGTGGCTGAACATGAGGGAGAAACGGGTCCAGAAAATAACAAAACACAAAATAATGCTGCTTAATGTTGGAACAAAATAATCCGGGTAGGCTACTGGGAGTCTCGATTTAAAAGGCAAATGAACCGGCTAAACAAAACTCACCTGCCAGCTGACCCGACTCATAAACCTCGCTAAATAGGTCAATAGCTCTCTACCCCCCCCCCCCCCCTCGCTCGCTCTCGCTCTCTCTCTCTCTCTCTCTCTCTCTCTCTCCAATTCAGCCAGTAAATCCATAAAACCCTCTCTTACTCGGTCTGATTAAGTTTGATTCAATGTTGTCATCACCGACCATCCCTACAACATTTTCATTATATATATATATATATATATATATATATATATATATATATATATATATATATTTATATACCGTATATAGATATATATATATATATATATATATATATATATATATATATATACAGTATATATATATTTATATATAATATATTATATATATATACTATATATATATACAATATATATATATTTATTTATGTATATAGGCCTCTATTATATATTTTTTTATCATTGTTTTGTTCCCTGACCTCTATCAAGCTTTACAAAAAAAAAACACACAACAAAAAAAACTTATAATAAAAATGTGTACATTTTTGGGGTAAAACAAATTGTTCTGGCCGAATGCCAGTTCCTCCTCGCTATTGCTTGCTTAGTAAAACATCGATACCAAAATGGCACTATTGGTCTTAGTATTGACAAAGAAATGGGTTGAAAGGTTTTAAAGTCACCTAACTAATGGGGCAAGCGTCATACAATTTGAAAACTAATGAGGCTAAACATGAGGGAGGAGGGTGCAGAAAACAAAAAGAAAACCCTCCCCATATTATACATCGTCGAATTTCTCTAAGTTGACTGGACTATGACTCATTCAATGTGATAATTTTGTTTTTGTTTTCTATTTGAGTGAGCTGTACACAAGATATTCAGTGTATAGATGATCCTCTTCCGCTCAAGGCTATAAGTATTGTTATGCGTATTTGTAATCCAACTCGCTTAATTATTCATTCTATAAAGTTCCCTTTTTCGGATACTTAGAATCAAATCCTGCTCGACATGAACACAACTCGCATTAAAGATGTTACTTCTAAGTTACTCAATCACGCTCCAAAACACAATAAACACTCGGAATAATTACACTAGTTTTGATTACATAAACATTGGTGCATGAAATGGGTACATCAGGATCTCAACTATATAGTAGAGTATGAGTCCAATGTTGAATCAAAGGTGACTTAGAAAGAGTTAAAGGTGGGTGTGCATGCTATTATTTTCCTCCACAATCATTACCGGCAGTGTGCACTATAGCTTTTGGTGCAATATTTCTGCTACAATGGCTCAATTATTTATATAATGGCCAAAATAGGATATGGGTAACACTTTTCTGGATTCGGAGTTTAAGCGCTCTGATGACGTATGCCTAGCAACACAACAAGCTCTTCTGACAGGTGGAAATGGAGGATAGTGACAGTAGTTCCGATTCGTTTGCCAATACTGAAGGTGATAACCGTGATTATGGTGAAGAACCTCAAGTGGTGAGTATTGGTGGTGTCCAGGCTTATATGTATGAACCTGTAGGACGAGATCCAGCAGCAGGAGAGGAGGGAGAAGCAGCTGTGATTACCGCCCGCCTTGTTTATACTACTCGGATCCGCGGAGGACGCTAGCGATCATGTCCCCGTCTATTTTGACTGCATTTGGATACAATAATGAAAGCCCGCCCCTCATGCCTCCATGACTTATTGTCATCATCATATACATTGCCAACAGGGTGCAAATAACAGAAAAAAATCGCCGTAAAAATAGACGGGAACTTAACCGCGGCGATCGACTTATGCAAACATGATGACCGTACGCCTGGTCACTACATATTCTTCCCAACAATGTTTGCGCCACTCACTGTTTTTTTTGTTTTTTAGCCTAGTTGCTAGTAGTTGAATTTCAGTCAATAGATTTCTTTAGCTTAGGTTAGGTCTATATCCATCGATGCTGACTGTATAATTTGGGCTAGGCTTAAGTTAGCCCATATTATCCACTCTCCTGACTCCTGAAATTGGCAAGCACTTGGGCCTAGACTAGGGCTTACCGGCCTACATGCAAATTTTCCTTAATTTCTGATCTTATTAGCCTAGGCTAATTCTATTTCTGTCACTAAGCTAGTTAGCTAGGCTATCTAAAATATCATAATTCGCTAATGCCCGGTAGCCTACCATACTTTATGGAAAGATGTACCCAATGCTGTAGCCTACAGGGAAATTTCCCCACCCAAAAAAACTATCATTCACTTCTTGGACTTGACGCTTCCTTGCAGCTGGTCTCTGCTCTGATGACACTGTATGAACACTTGTAGCACATGTACCTACAGGGTAAATTGTGGGTATGGCATCAGCTTTTAGGTATAACCCGCTGAGTGCCAGCTAATTAGTGAAGCTGTGTCAGAGTATTTTGTATTTTTATTTTTTTGGCTAAATCTATCAAGTTGGGTGAGAAAGGAAGGATAATGGTAAAAAAAACACTCCCCTTGTCCATTTTCGCCAGAAATCAGGTCCCCTATGGTCGCGAATGTAGCGGAAATTTTCAGAGTAAAAACCGTGACTGTTATGGTATCGGAAAATATAGGTGGGAGGGTGGTTTGGGGGATGGCCAGTAGGCGTTGGGGAAGTTCTTAGAAGGATTATAGGAAAAGCAATCATGTCCGTATTTGGAAAAGATGTACAAAGAGCAGTGGGCAACTTACAAGTAGGCTATGTGCAGGACAGCAAGCCGGAGGAGAAGCAGCAATACATGCAATGGGGAAGGTGTATGAGGAGGAAGATTGTGAAGCGGTATTGCTAGTGGATGCAACAAATGCCTTTAACACCATTAATAGGGAGGCAGCTATTCACAACATCAAGATCAAATGCCTGAGCATCGCAAAGTACATAGAAAACACTTATAAGGAGCCAGCTAACCTGTATATAGTTGGAAGCACAAAGAAGGAAGAAATGAAAATTCTCAAATCAAATGAAGGAACAACGCAAGGAGATCCAGTGGCAATGGCAATGTACGCACTGGCACTATTTATTCTGCAGCAGAAAATAAAATATGAGGCAACCCGAGTGAAACAAGTGGCATATGCAGATGACCTGACAGGTGCAGGAAGAATAGGGGATCTCAAAGAATGGTGGCGGAGAGTACAATCGGTTGGCGAAGTCATTGGGCACCATCCGAATGCTAGTAAATCTGTACTAATAGTGAAAGAAGACAAGTATGAAGAAGCGGTGCAGACTTTTGATGGGACAGGAGTGAAGATTACAAAGGAGGGTCAACGCCATTTGGGAGCAGTAATAGGCACAGAAGAATGCAAGAGCGACTATGTGCGAAAAAAGGTAGCGGAGTGGGTAAAGGAAGTGAAAACCCTGGCAGACATTGCGAAATCTGAACCACATGCTGCATATACTGCCTTCACATATGGTGTTAACCCGTTGAGGCCCGGCTAGTTATAATATTTTGTTCACCCCAGTCCCAAGCCATTTTCATTTTTTTTTTTTTTTTGCTAAAATGGAAGACAAGGATCTATCTTTCTATCTATTGCCTGACGCCGTGATCCCCGAAGGTGTGGCCACGAACGAACCGACCCCATGCACCTCTGTCCCCAGTCAGTCGACGCCCCTCCCCCCAACCAGCACTGCCTTCGTTCATGTAGTTCCTCACTCCAGACAAGGATGAGAAATGACAAAAAGTTCACCTCGAATATTTGGGGGGGGGGGGGGGTGAGCCTAAAAAATATGTGTTGAACCAAAATGGAAGAGAATGGTGAGAAATGAAGAAAAAAAAAAAAAAACTCACCTCGGTCATTTGGGGGGCGGGGGGGGGGGGGGGTCGAAAGTTCGTCTCCCCCGCATGACCACCCGCCCGGGAGCACTAGGGTGAAAACTGAGTGTGGCATTGTACGGCATACATCCTAAGGAGTGTCTCACATAAATCTCAAGCTTCTAGCTCCCATACGACCGGAGTAATGAAGGTTCAAAGTGGCGGTGATCTAAGGGTGTAAAGTATCCCCACTAAGCCCACCACCACCGGCCGCGCGGCTGTCTTGGCCCGCTCACACCTACCGGCCTGGCTCCTACACACACTACGGTACCTCCCCCTCCTATTCTCCCGCCATTTCCTACCTTACGAGCCACGTAAATGATTTTAATATGCCGGACGCACGTGATGCATCGCTGGGAGTTGGCGATAACAAACTGCCGACGCATCACGTGCGACGTTGGGTCTCAATGGGTTAAGCACAGATGGACCTTTCTTATGAGAACAGTGCCTGACATTGGACAGATGCTCCACCCGCTGGAAGAAGCAATCAGAGGAGTATTCATACCTGCTTTAACAGAGATGGAAGGCGTCACACAAGAGCTGAGAGATCTATTAGATCTATTCCGCCAAGGTTCGGAGGTATGGGGATCATAAATCCAGTGGAGGTGGCACCTCATGAGTACCAAAATTCCCTTAAACTTACTATGTCTCTGACAGAAAAAATACGGGAGCAAAATTAAAATGATGAGGTGGACGAAGAGGAACAACGAAATGCAAGACAGGAAATTACAAAGAGCAGAGAAGAGAGACAGAAACATAGCCTAGAACAAATTAAGACCGTATGTAGTGAAGAACTGAAAATGAGAGTTGAGATGGCACAAGACACGGGGGCTTCAAATTGGCTCACATCATTACCAATAAAGGAAAAAGGCTTCAGCTTAAATAAACAAGAATTCAATGATGCCGTAGCCTTGAGGTATGGGTGGCCAGTTTCGAACCTGCCACTGAAATGTGCATGCGGTGAAATAAACAAATCAGACCACTGTATGACCTGTAAGAAAGGAGGATTCATCTGTATCCGGCATGATGAAGTACGAGACATCACTGCATAAATGCTGGATGAGGTGTGCCATGATGTCAGAATCGAACCGGAACTTCTGCCTATGGACGGACAGCGCTTGGCCCACAATACTGCAAATACTTCAAATGAAGCAAGAGTGGACGTAAGTGCTCGAGGGTTTTGGACGAGGGGACAACGGGCTTTTTTCGACATCAGAATCTTCAACCCAAGAGCACAACCATATCGTGAGCGAGGACACAAGGCGGCATACTTGAGAAACGAAAGTGAGAAAAAACGCGCTTATGAAGAAAGAATTTTGAACAGGGATTAAGGAAGCTTTACTCCTCTGGTCTTCTCATCGTCGGGAGGAATGGGACCTTCTGCAAGTGTCTTCTATGCCAGATTAGCTGAACAAATATCGGAGAAAAAGCGCCAGCATAGAAGCCAAGTCATAACTTGGATGAGATGCCAGCTCTCTTTCTCTCTTCTCAGGTCTGCACTCCTATGTCTCAGGGGTACAAGGTCCTCCCCGCTACAGAGGACAAGAGTGAGAGACTTGGACTTTGAAATGGTCGTGGCGGAGGGACGAATTGGGTAACAACTAGGTTGATTGTAGGGAGGTACTGGTACACTAAGATAAACTATAATGTAACTAGAATAAGATAGATTGAACACCACTTTGTAACTGTCACCATAATAACAAAATAAAAAAAAATACAAAAAAGTTTGGGGGATGGTGCGGGGACGGTAGAAGGGTAATTGACTCTTGTTACAAATATGAAGCCGATTGGTGAGGTAGTTTCGCCACCACGGATTTTCCTTGTTTTCCTTTTCTTCGTAAGGATACGCTGGAAGTGGGTGGTGGGAGGGAGGTGGGGGTGTGGTGGGGGGAAGACAGAAGGGTAGGGGACTTTTCACACAAATATGGAACCGATTGGTTCAGTCGTTTCGCCGCCACATATTTTCCTTTTTTTCTTTATGAGGCGACACATAGTCAGCGAGTGGGTGGGGGTAGGGAGTTGTGTTGGTGGTGGCAAGAAGCCAGAAGGGTAAGGTACATGTGTTAGAAATATGAAAGCCATAGGTGCAGTAAGCATCTAGCCATACCCATACTCCACCGCACTTTATTGTCAAAGCATTCATCACGAAAATGTCCTTTGCATTTGAAGCTTGTTTTGGGCTTTGCCTCCCATACTCTGGTTCTTTGTATAAACTTCACCCATTTGTTACAATGGTATGGATCACTTGGAAACTTGTGTAGTGCTATGTTTGGTCCAGGGATGTTGCTACACCCGAAAACAGCACACCTATTCACCATTGTTGCTATACTTGCTAATGTTTACTTCCCAAATGTTGGCCTGGGCCTACGTCACATCCTCACGTGAGTACTAGTTGCAAGGGGTCGCAATTCAATATCTATTTTTTATTTGTTCTCTAATATTGAAGATTAGTTTTGACAAAGGAGTAGTCAGGTTGATTACTGGAGATCTAAACATCTCTTTAAATACATTATAAATTAATTTTCATTTCGCATGCACACCCACCTTTAACTAAATTTTACTCCTTCGTGAATAATATTGTCACTTACATAGCATCAAACATGAAATATACAATTATACAAGATAAACACATAATATATGATGACAATACATATACGGATCAAGTGTATACCGAGAGAAATAATAATTAATAAATATGGGTAGCTTTGATCATCTACACAGGTACGCGCGGCTCGAAATACAAATAGGTCGCTGGGCAAGGTCGGTGGTCAAAGGTGCCGCTCGAGGGGTTAAGGTCAAAAGTACTGCGGTCAGGGTAAATAAATACTTTATTTAGTGCAACGTTAAATCAGAGAATAAAGATATGAACTTCGCTTTGGTCCTGAGGGAATGGTAATTAAAATTACAATTTAACTATAAAAGAATAATAGTGAATAATCTCACACGATACACGAAAAATAAATTTAATCGTAAATGAGTTAAAATCACGCTCAATGAGAAATTCAGATTCACAATACATGTACTAAATATTTATAGCAGAATGATTGCTATATAAACAGCTAGTTTGAATGAATTAACAAACTACTGTTAATATAATCAGACACAGAACGACGTAGTGACATAAATAGCCGAAATGAGGGCTAGTGCAGGAGTTTGAATAAATTAACCTCTCCGCGGCGCACAGGGGGTTTTCTACAGGGTAAGACTGTGCGCACCTATGATGATTTTGGGACCTATTGCCAATTTCGATAAAAAGTACATTATCGTGTAGGGAATGTTTGCGTGCATCGGCCCATATATATTTGACCCCCCAAAAAATTTCTGGGGGGGGTGGAGGAACGGTCCGTAGTTGAAAAAAGTGGAGCGAATGGCACCGCGCGGCTAGATTGTCATCGAGCGGCGAGATTTCCCTGCCGAATTTTCACGCGCCCAGGGGATAGAAGGAGAGGGAGGAGGGGGTGGGTTACCGCGTATTATCACGTATATCTCCTTTTTTGAGCCCTTTTAGGCTATGTAGAGTATGTATACGTGTGTAGGCCACCCATATAACAATGAATATGCCTCATAGTGACCAAAAATTGCAATATATAAGGGAATTATAAGATAATTTTTAGGCGGGAATGAAGATGTGTTGGAGGTTTGGCGGCAATTTATGAGCTGAGAGTGTGGTTTACGCCATACATATCACTTATATCTTGTACGTAGAGCACTGTCATGCTATAATACAGACTTGTACATATGTATACGTGCCATATATCAAAAGATATACCGCATATAGACCAATTCATGCGATATTTACGCACATTATCAATGAGTTTCTATGCGTGAACCAAGGTGTGAGTGAGTTGTGCTGGGAATGAAAGGGGGAGAGGGTGTGTTACGCCATAAATATCACGTAAATCTTGTATTTAGAGCACTGTCATGCTATAATAAAGACGTGTACGTATGTTGGCGTCCCATATAACAAGGAATATACCGCATATAGCCCAATTGATGCGATATTTACGCAAATTGTGAATGTGTTTCTAGCAGATGGAAGCCTGAAAGGGTGGGTGGGGGTGGCTGGGTAGGAGGGAGGCTAGCAGGGAGGGAGTGAGTGAGTGAGTGAGTGAGTCGTGGAGAGAAGGAAGGCAGGCAGATCTCTAGATAGATAGCCAGCTGTGTGACAATTGTGGAGGCGCCCGAGGCGTATTGATGTCTTGGGATTTTGAACCTTATGTCTACCAGGTGTCTGGTGCTTGTTGCCACCAAGAGTTTTACAATAACATGAGTCAGGAATGGAGAGAGAGAGAGAGAGAGAGAGAGAGAGAGATAGAAACTGAGACATGCGTATGTCGTACGTATAAATGGACTTCAGAATTGTATTTTTATGCAAGCAGACATTGCATTTTAGACACATGTGAAGTACCACAGAAACATGTAGGCCATTGACTGTAAATAAAGTACTATATTATAGACCACCAGCGACGGTGGTCAGTAAACACAGGCAGATTGCCTTTTGTGATAAAGGGCTAAATATAGAATGGTGTCTCCTTACACTTGCGAAAGGGTAGATTGCCACCAGAGAAACGTATACTTATTTATTTCCAAGTAATATGCAATCTAAATGTATATTAGAGACCTACTGCAATTATTTGTATGACAGTCATGACTATGTATAATCCAATATACGCGCGTAGGCGAGACATAAGAAAGCTGGTTGAGCAATTTCGACACCCACACAGTTATTATTCTTTTTTATTTACAATATTATACAATACAAATGTATTTGTGAAGAGTATTTTATCCATTATTGTATTTATACAAATTTTGTTCCCAGACAGAGCTGCTGTTGCTGGTGTAGCTGGGGCATAAAGGAGCGGCAAGGGTCACCGCTTGACCGTGTGAAAATGAGTGGAGTCGCACTGAGAGGGGCAATTTTGCTGAGTGTTTGGGCAATTTTTGACAGAATAAAGTTATATAATTACTAATTCTTGACAGAGACAAACTTTTATAAACCTTGGCATGATATAATGGATAATCCCATCAATTTAGAAACGTAAATTGGTGGGATAATTAATTTTGTTTTGTATATTGTCATTTCGATTGTAGACACGAAGTTTTGAGTGATATTTGGTATGAGCTCCTGTGGCATGGTTGGTAAGGTCGCGGACTGGAAAACTCAAAGTGTGGTAGGGTTGTGTGATCGAATCCAGGAGGGGGTTATGGGGAAGGTTTTATATTGTCTAGAACATTTTTGATGAAACATTTGTTTTACAAGATCATGCCATTGTATTCAAACAATATGAAATATTCATAGAATATATCATATTGTAAGAATACAATGACATGACCTTGTTTTTTTGGTTTTTTTTATTGTTTTTTTTATTATCTTAGTAGGTTTGACAGGATTTGTTGAAACATATTTATTTTTGTACAATTCATTTGAGGTAAGAAAATAATTATATACACATTACTTTGGCTAATAACAAACATATATTGATATACTAAAAAAATAAGGCATATTACATGTAAATCTTTGAAACTTATAAACTAAATAATGAAACATACAATTATATAATGTAAAAGCTATATCACAGGGACATCTTTGGAACTTATACATTATATAATATATATGTTACATTATGAGGTAGCGTGATCAATTAGGTCAGGTCAGGTAAGGTAGGGCGCGAGTCCAGGACAGGGTGGGGCAGGGGGCGAGTCCAGGGCAGGGCACGGGGCGAGTCCAGGGCAGGGCAGGGCAGGGCGACACTCAATAATTCTTGAAGGTGTGGTAGTCCCTGAAGCAGTCACCCAGGCAGAGTGGAACTTTGCACTCGGCACACATTGAGGTGACTCTTTTGGTGACATGGGGTTTCCTGACACTGGTGCTGCAGACGGTGCACTGCGCCTGCCTGCGACGAGTGCCAAGCATCTCAGTGTTGATGGGGTAGTGTCTTTCGACACCCAGCTTGATGCGGTCAGGAACGTGATCCCCACGCCATGCCGTACGTCTGTGAGTGGTGGTGCCTAATTCTCCAGGAGTTGGTATGAGACGTTGTAGACGAACTCCCGGAATTTCAGCTTCTGGTTTGGGGCCATATCCTTTTTCACCAACCACAAGTTGTAGGCGTTGAGCATCGTGATATCAACTAGGTGGAGGAAGAGCTTGTGATACCACTTCACAGTCTTCCTCAGACACTCAACGCCTGACAGCTGACAGTCAGACTTGTCCACCAGGCGCATGTTTTTAGTGTAGTCCACTACCATGTCGGGTTTGTAGATTGTCTTCCTGGTTCGGTAGTGGATTTTGCCAGAATCCATCTGGGCACCTGTGTGGACGGTGGAAAGCAGGTGGACGTCTCGCTTATCCTTCCACTTCAGGGCTATCAGTTTCCCACACTTCTCGAGCTGCTTGTATTTCTGCCACTTTCGTCGCCTTCTTCGCACATGCCTCTCGCGGTGTTCCTGGGCCAGGTCGTCTTCTGAAGGTGTGTGTCACTGGGGAGGCATCTGTGAGAGGAATGACATTACCTGTGAACTTTGGCATAAACTTTCTTGTCTTTCTGACAGTCCCACATGACCCCGTTTGGTTGTCATGATGAAACTGGCAGAGAGCAGGAGAAGTATACCAGTTGTCAGTGTAGATGATGTGGCCTTTGCCCAGGTAAGGTGCCAACATTTTCCTGATGATGGCACCTGACATGCCCATGGGGTCATTGGCAGCGGCTTTCGGTATGTCAATGTCAGTGCCTGCGTACACAATCATGTCAAGCACTATTCCAGTTTCGCAGTCACACAAAACGAATAGCTTGATTCCGAACCTATTCCTATTCAAGGGGATATACTGCTTGAAAACAAGACGTCCTTTGAAGAGCACGAGCGACTCATCAATCACCAAATTGAGGAAGGGGTAAAAGTATTTCCTATACCTCTACAACAACATGGTGAACACATCCCGAACTTTCCATATCCTGTCAATCCTGTTAGGATTTTCGTTGTCTGCAAAGTGCATAAATCTTAGCAGCAACAAAAATCTGTCACGAGTCATGAACTTATTGAAAGTTGGGGTGGCGATGAGAGGGTCGTGCTTCCAATAGTGTTGCAACACATGCTTCTTGATCAGAGGCATGAGGAACAACAAGGCAAAGAACGTCATCAATTCTTCCACAGTCGTATCCACCCAGCCTCGTATTCTCGCTTTTGGAGAAATGACATCCAATCTGCCAAACACCCACCTGTAGTAGGCGTTTGTTTGGGCAACGATGTACGTCATTACCTCCATGTCGAAAAAAGCGAGGAACAAGTCGCTTTCGTTCGCTTGATCGTCACAGGGCCAGTCGTCAGTTGTTCCTGACGTCCCAGGATTGAACTGGGGCACGTCAGGTACAAAATTGACCCCGTCAGACCAATCGAACGAAGGCAGCTCAGGGATCGGAATGTCGTCTGCGTCTGCTTCATCGTCTGAAATATCGCTTCCATGGTCGCGATACAGCACTGCATCATCATCATCACCCTCCTCTTCACTTGACAGACGATGCCCTTCCTCATTCTCGTCACCGACGTCGGACTCACTCCCACTGTCCACTCCCAAATCCCCCCACCCTTGGTCCCGTGCTAGGGCTTCGTCGTCGAAACCTGGGCTGCAAATGTCCTGCGAATCACCATCAAACAGCAGGGCGGCATACTTTGATGGTGTCAGAGTTTTCCGGGTCACTTTTGCACGTGCCGGAGTCTTATGGACAGGGACAGCAGAGGCGGTGGCAGGGGCGGCGGCAGGGGCAGCAGTGGTGCGTGGCCTTGATGGCAAGATGATGGTGGTGCCTGTCGCCCTTCTCTCTGTTCCTTGGGCAGGGGCGGCATGGGCGGCAAGGGCAGCAGGGGCAACAGGGGCAGCAGGGCCGGCAGGGACACCCGGTCCAGCAGGGCCAGCAGTCGCTTTCCCTCTCCCTTTCCCCTTCCCCTTCCCCTTCCCTGTTCCTTGGGCAGGGGCGGCAGGGGCGGCAGGGGCAGCAGGGGCGGCAGGGGCAGCAGGGGCGGCAGGGGCGGCAGGGGCAGCCGCGCCAGGGGCGGCTGGTGGTGGTGGTGGTGGTAGGGGCACTGTGGCTGGCGTACGGGTTCTCTTCCCTACGCCTGTGCCTTTAATTTTTCCTGCCCCCGCAGGTTCTGCAGCCCTAGGGCGGCCTCCTGCGTCGCTGGTACCGGTGGCAGGGGTGGCAGGGGCAGCAGGGGCGGCAGGGGAGGCAGGGGCAGCCGGGCCCGGGGCGGCTGGTGGTGGTGGTGGTGGTAGGGGCACTGTGGCTGGCGTACGGGTTATCTTCCCTATGCCCGTGCCTTTAATTTTTCCTGCCCCCGCAGGTTCTGCAGCCCTAGGGCGGCCTCCTGCGTCGCTGGTACCGGTCGCAGGGGTGGCAGGGGTGGCAGTGGTGGCAGTGGTGGTGGTAGTGGTTGTTGCAGTGGCCTGGGTCGTGGTGGCAGTGTCCCGAAACACCAATGACCTCTGTACCTTTCTCGTGCTTGCACGTGTTTTTCGTGCTTTGGGTGCAGGTGTTTCGTCCTACGAGCTGTAGGGCGTGTCGTACTCGTAGGTAGGGTCTTTAGCAGCCACCCTCTGCCTTCCACGGTGGCTAACACCACCAGAAGAAGGGCTGGTTGTGTCATCAGGGAGCGATCGTGAGGGACGTGTGGGCTCCATGACTAGTGCGTGGTTACTGGCGCGGTGATGATTGCACGAGTGCGGGGCGAGCGTTTGGCGGTGTGGTGTCGAGAGTTGACATGTAGTACTATACCCACACCAATTTTCAGCCGCCTGGCTATAAACGCGCGGTTTTGGTACGCGTTCAAAAGCTCTGCTCCTAAGAGTCTCCCCGCAGTCCGCCGGGGGAACTCTTAAGAGTCTCCCCGCAGCTCCCGGGTTAACAAACTATTGTAAATAAAATAAAATCGCAGAACGAAGTAACGACTTTGAATAGCCAAAATGAAGGCTGAAGCAGAAAGTTTGAATGAATTAACAAACTACTGGAAATAATATAAAGACGCAGAATGAAGTAGCGATTTATAATAACCCGAATACAGGTTGATAAGTTATAGACACAGAACGAAGTAGTATCTTATAAATAGCCAGAATATATGGCTGTTGAATACAGGAATGTACAATCTGAATTCCTAAACTGGTAGTGAAATAATATAATTAACCGGGAAACTTATTTGATCAGATTATTCACAAGAACTAATACAGATTAGAAATCTTGAACATAGATTAATTCAAACTCAACGGAACGGGTTTTTACTTTCAATGTTGGCGACTTCGTATTTTAAGTTATCTCTTATAAAAACTGAACGTAGCACTGTCCTAAATTTGAGTTTAAGGTTTAACCCGGTGAGACCCAGCGTCGCATGTGTTGCGTCGGCAGTATTTGATCACCAACTCCCAGCGACGCATCACGTGCGTCCGACATATAAAAAAACACTTACATGGCTCGTAAGGTAGGAAATGGCGGGAGAATAGGAGGGGGAGGTACCGTAGTGTGTGTGGGAGCCGGGCCAGTAGGTGTGAGCGGGCCGAGACAGCCGCGCGGCTGGTAGTGGTGGGCTTAGTGGGGATAGTTTACACCCTTAGTTCACCGCCACTTTGAACCTTCATTACTCCGGTCGTATGGGAGCTAGAGGCTTGAGATTTATGTGAGACACTCCTTAGGATGTATGCCGTACAATGCCATACTCAGTTTTTACCCTAGTGCTCCCGGGCGGGTGGTCATGCGGGGGAGACGAACTATTGAAACCCCCCCCCCCCGCCCCCCAAATGACCGAAATTAGTTTTTTTTAATTTTTGTCTTCATTTCTCACCATTCTCTTCCATTTTGGCTCAACACATTTTTGTGAGGCTCCCCCCCCCCCCCAACCCCCCACCGGGCCCCCCCCCAAAAAAAAATGTCCGAGGTGATTTTTTTTTCCTTTTTTTTTCATTTCTCATCCTTGTCTTCCATTTTAGCGAACAAAAAAAAGAAGTTAAAATGGCTTGGGACTGGGGTGAACAAAATATTATAACTAGCCGGGGCTCAGCGGGTGAAGAAGGAAAATTGCTCTCGTTACACACTTCACTTCGAACTTGGACACACAATCAATAATAACACAACTGAATAAAATCTGAGAGCGTTCACTAAGTATCACGTATAGTATTGAGTATGTAACGTAGGTAAAAATATGAGAACGTTGATTTGGACTTAAATTGGTTAAATCACAGATAATATTATTATAAAGTCCAACTGCACAGATAGAAGTTAGATTATTTTAACACATGGACTAAGATGGGCAAGGAGAGTCCTAGAAGCAGGTCTCTTAAGAAAATGTTAAATTGAACTCTCACATATTTTATATTACCTTCACAATAATTCCCAAAACATAGTAATACAGAGACACTTAGAGTATGGGTGTAGAGGAGAAGTATTATCCACGAGAGGGAATCTGGACGACGTAGGACTCTAAGTTCTTCCTCAGGCTGGACATCAAAGGAAACTGCCTCTCACAAACACTTGAGGTCACTCCAAGTTCCTCTAACAACCTCTTGGGTCGCCACCCTCGTTGAACTTTCTATAGGGAAAATGGCTAGCCCTATTCGGAAGTAACTCCGACTCGATCTCGATCTCGATTTATAATGTGTAGGGCGCTGGACTTGCGCATATCACACATATAAGGGTATTAGGGTGGAGGATGGGGGGTTAGGATATAGAATGGGGAAAGCTAAGTTGAGGGTTTATGGTGTGTGTGTGGTGTGGGCGAAATGTTTGTTTATTCTGTGTTTGAATGTGTCTAGTTAAGGGCTATGTATTGTATCTTGTGGGAGACTGTTCCAATCCCGTATGGTTTGTCGAAAGAATGAGTGTTTGTAGAAGTCAGTATTAGTGTGGTATGTTTGGTACTTATGAGAGTGTGTGTTACGAGTGTTACGGGTGTTTGAGTTGTGTAGGTATTCTTGTTTTTTAATGTCAATTTAATGTGTGATTTATTACATTACTGTGAGCCTGTGCCTGAGTTTTCGTGTGTTAAGGGTTTCCATGTTTATTTGATTTTTGATACAGGTTGTGATGCCTGGGGTTTGCGTGTAATTGTATGTGATGAACCTGGCTGCCTTTGTGTTAATTTTTTCAAGTGTGTTAATGTTAGATTGTGTGTATTGATCCCAAACTGTGGCGCAGTACTCCAGCGTTGGGCGAACAAGGGTGTTATATGCTATGTGTTTGATGTCTCGTGCACAATTGTGTAAATTCCTCCTCAAGAACCCTAGTGTGCGGTTTGCCTGACTTTGTATGTGATGAAAGTGGGTGTTGAATCTTAGGTTGGTGGAGAGGTGCACGCCAAGATATTTGTATGAAGGAACTGATTCTAGTGGTTGGTTGTGGATACCCACTAAAAGCTGAACAAGTTGAAGGTATTGCCTCGTGTTTGCCTACTGATCATATATTTCAGTCAGGCTATATTTGGATGATAATTTGAATCTAATTTAATCTATTTCGGAATAGTAGGGACATGGGGATTTCGATCTTTTAATCGTTATGAAGGCAATCATTGCTATAAAAATATACTTAACCTAATAATACATGGACATCATTATTCTTTATTTCTTAAGATTACACTCCCATTCTAGAAAGCTTGCATGGTTGCAGGATTAATGTTTTTCATATATTCATCTTTCCCTGCTTTTTTAATGTTGCAGGCCATGCTTTCGTTACTCTTTATTTCTTCTCTATCGTTGGAATACGTGATGTGCTGCACTGTAGAGGTGATTCTTTTGGTCCCATCTGCTGAAGTATGCCATTGATTGATGAATTAGCTTAAATTCCTCCTGATCATAATCCAAATCTGGCTCCTGTTATGGGTACGCCTTTTCTCCGTATCCCTGACCCTGTGATTGGCCTGGCATGGGTCCCTGTAATTGATCCAGAAACAGGTCATGCTTGATAAAGAGCCCTGTACTTACTGTATGTCCCAGTAGAGGGCGTTTAATTAGGTGGGTAGACTGCGGTGTTTCTAGAGTTAATGGAGCACGTGAATTAACGATGAGGGGTCTGTGTTGTTTCTTTCTCGGCCCTTGTCTGTGTCCTTCTCTTCGTCCTTTTCCTCTCTTTTATGGTGGCTATTCTGGCTCTGATCGGTTGAGTTTCTTCCTGGTTTGTGAGGGCCTCTGAGGGGGTTGCTGACTTGGTGGCTTGCAATCCCGTCATCTCACGTATATATTTGTGTGTCCCTTGGCAGCGAGCTATAAAGGGGACAGTAGTTATTTTTTGGGGTATATTTCTATATAATTGTTTTATTTTTTAGTTTCCTCCGTAGACCTCCATCAAATTTAAAAAAAAACATCCATTAGATCCCCTTTCGGTCGGAGGCCGGATCTTCCACAATTACAGGCTCGCTATCGCTCGCCACGAAAAAAATTGACATCTAAAGGGCACGAAAGGTCTAAAAATTGACAAAGATATGGTGCGAAAGGTCTTAAAATCGACAAACCAATGGGGCAAACGTATTAACATTTCAAAACCAATGGGGCAAACGTATTAAAATTTCAAAAGCAATAGGGCGAAACACGAGGGAGAAGGGGGTCCAGAAAACTGGCCCATCTCCCCTTAACCCTCTCGTTACTGGTCCTGGTCAACTTGGGACCAATGTAGCCTCGTTCACCACACCTTAACCCATGGACTAATAATTAATGGACAATTTTTGGTGGCAATTGTAGTGTGTCATCTTTAAAATTTAAGGTATATCAAAATCAGCCATCTAACATAATCTACCTTCAATCTAGTTTCCGATTGTAATTTGAGAAAGCTCCGAAATATTGTGAGAAAAAACACTTTGAAAATTGCCGGAAATAGCGCTCGTGTGAAATTGCCTTAACGCCCTGAGCCATCATCTGAAACGGCGGAGTTCGAATCCCTACAGGTATCTAAAATTATTAGGATCTTTCACCCGTCTTCATGTTATTCCGTATCTGTTCCATAACGTCTATCTATCTATCTAAAGCCTGACGCCGTGATCCCCGAAGGGGTGGCCACGAACGAACCGCCCCCATGCACCTCTGTCCCCAGTCAGTCGACGACCTTCCTCCCAACCAGCATCGCCTTCATCCATATACTTCCTCACTCCATCCTTCCACCTCTCTTTCGGTCTACATCTCCCTCTCTGTCCTTCCACCTCGCTCTCATACACCATCTTAGTCATTCTCTCGCTTCCCATACGTTCCATATGGCCGAACCATCTCAAGGTGTTCCTTTTCACACTTTCCAGCACATCTACCTATACACCACACCTCCTTCTTACTTCCTCATTCGTCTGTCTATCCCTCCATGTAACTCTGCACGCACTTCTCAAGTAACTCATTTCCACCCCTCTCACTCTTGGTCTGAGTCTCTTCTCAAACGTCTGTTACGACTGAGGTTTAAATATATCAGGGCTCTTATTCATTGGACTAGTAATGGCATAAATGCTACAACAGAAAGCGCTTGATCCAACCTCTGATGTATATTCCCAGTGAACAAAGAACACAAATACTCTCCGAGTTCTATATGCAATAATAGGCTATCAAACTCTCAATAAATGTGCGTCTACTCTAGGCTTAATGTTATGTGAAAACAGCCTATTACTACCTATAACCGAAGATGCTTGGTTATGGTATGCAAAGTAAGGTGGTAAGAGAAGTAACAGCTTACGTTACTTTAATCAATAAATGTCAGGCACTCTTGCATGAAAGAAAGTGCACTAAAGTCCTTCAACACCAACAAGGAATCTTCTTTAAATGTTAGATGCTATAAAGATGCTCGTATCGGAAATGGAACCCAAAAAGGCAGGCAGCGGAACAATGCTCGTGCAGGCTATGCACACAAAAAGGCAGAATATATAATGCAGTCGGGGCCAAGAATATCCTAAACGCTACAACAATAATAATCGCCACGACAATGCAGTATTCCTATCAACAAAAAGAGCCTAAGTCGTTTGTGTCTCCATACATCAAACTAGGCTGCGAAATGCTTGTG
Source organism: Paralithodes platypus (assembly GCA_032716605.1). Classification (NCBI taxonomy): domain Eukaryota; kingdom Metazoa; phylum Arthropoda; class Malacostraca; order Decapoda; family Lithodidae; genus Paralithodes; species Paralithodes platypus. The sequence goes on from CM064547.1 coordinate 43,109,140, forward strand.
TAATCATAATTGGGTATGCATAAAAAGAGTAATTAGGTTAATATACTTAATGTCTACTGTGACTGATAAAGTCTAGCTAGAGTCAATGATACGAGATACTGGTGCGCATGGCATGCCGCATAGCTTAGTGCAAATCTCAAGTCTGTGCGTCAAATATTACGTTATAGGGAAGGGTAGCTCTCTTGAGAAACCTTAATACCGAAGTATCAAGCGTTCTCCTGGCGTACCTCAAAGACAAACAATCGAGACTAGAACAGTGCAGAATGGTATAGACAAAAAGCCCTCATTCGTGCATGCTCTATTCTCAATGGCACACAGACTAGAATTTACCCAATCAACTCCAGTTCTCAGGTATGTCGTGCAGCTTTTAACTAAAGCCAGCACTCATCGGAAACAATACCTTATAATATCAGACCCCTAGTCTAGCATTATCTAATCCAGCAGAACACTAATACTTATAGGAAGCAGTACTGAACAATATGGATGCTAACCAATACTTCGTGATCAACTTATCTTAACAACTAAACATACATAGGTTATATCAGACGTTAACGCACAATACAACTGGCCAGCATGAATCTGATTTTGCAGAGTTAACCAGAGGGGATACAGTCTTAATAAAAGGTGGTGAAAGATATGAAAAAAGAGAGAGGTAGGCAGAGGAAAAGATTCTTAGGTGCAGATCGGGGGACAGGTAGCAAGGGATAAGATAGATGCGTTCTAGAAACCAGATCTGAGGGAGAGAGTGGCGAGGAACCTGTATATATACCGGGACTAGTTTTCACCGCGCAAAGTAAAGCGGTAACAAGTCCTCTAGCCACTAGGAAAGAAGCTAGCAACATGGTAAGGACCTTCCTCAACCAACCCCCACGAGGCAGCCAGCCATGACGTCATCGAGCGGGACAAAAACACTGTGCGCCCCCTCTCACTCTGTTCTACTCTCTCTCTCTCTCCCAGATCCCATCATTACTAGTTAACCCGGCAAGCGCGATAGGCCTCACGGAAGGCTTCCTATAGGGAACGCGATAGGCCTCACGGAAGCAGGACCATAAAAAAAGCCTTCCATAAAAAAAAAGGGCCTATCAAAACAAAGGAATTTGTCTCTAGGTGAGATAATTCCCCTCCAGTACTCATCCATGTAAATCTCACCCACCCCCCTCCCCTCCTTCCCCACCTTATTCCCCCCTCCCTCCCCTCCTCAATTATCACCTATTTTTCCTCTTATTATCATCATTTATCGGTTATTTTTCTCTCCCGCGATAATGTAGCACAAGTGGGTTGCATAAAAGATCGTTATGCAACACCCAGACACCGGCACACACCGCCCCGCTCTTCTCAGTTGACTCCCAGACAGCGAGAGGGGAAGGCTGCCTGTCTCTCTCTCTCGCCTGAGATTATGACCGGGTGGCCAATATCTTCGTTTTTCACCACCCAAATGCTTTTCCCACTTATTTTAGCACTCTTGAAGGTTCATATATACATCATATATGTAAAATAAAAGCATACCGAAAACAAATAATGGTTTATATTGTAAATATAACGAATTCTGTCAGAATCCAGGGCTAGAAATGCACAAATAACTACCCTAGCACCTACGTCTATATCGCGCTTGTCAGGGAATGATAAAACATATGCTTTACAATTAAATATATAAAGCCTTGACATGGGTGAAAACAAAGAGCCTTTCTGGACTGCCCATGACACGAGCTTTCATATGAAATAAAGCACACCCTAATACATAAACTGTAGCCACATCCACTGCCCTGGCGATCCTAGCGAGTCACTGTAGGACAAGCCATGCGGTTCTAACGGAGTGGTTAACGTCACACCCCCCCCAAAATTTTTCTCAGAGGCCCCAAGGCTCACAAAAATCTGATGGTTAGAACCCATGCTATATCTCTACTTCCCATCACCCAGCGGCAGTAAAATATCTGGCACAGTTCCTCAACAAAACATTTTAAAAAATTATAACCCTCCCCAACACAATAGGTTAAATTATATGTAGTTATGCTCCTCAAGAGCGAGCTTCTCTACCCCAGCATTCTGAGAGGAGTGCAACTCAGAATTACTGCTATAACATACTGAACAAATTCAACTATCAAAGAAAGAGTTTTTTATTTGATTTTTATGTTTTTAATTTGTTTATTTCGGCTGCAATATAGGGGCAAGCCTAGTTTTTTCTTCTATACCAAACGCTCAACTCCTGCTTTACGACCCAATACGCTGGGCTACAACCGCGAGCCAACAAGCACCAAGCGCAAAATACTATTCAAACTAAAGCATGAGGCTACCCGTATGTCAATCTACCCAGGATCATATACCCTTGAACGACCATCTGCAACCACGTTGTCACAACCGGCAATATGGCGTATGTCCAGGTTATATACCAATAACCTTAGTGACCACCTGGTCAGCCTCATATTCCGATTGTGAAACTGGTCCAAGAACTTGGGTGGGTAATGATCTGGGTAAACTACAACAACCGGACCATAGGCTGGAACATAGACCTCGAAATGCCTCAGAGCAAGTACAATTGCCAGCAGCTCCCGCTCGACAACAGAGCAGCTCCCCTGGGCTGAATTGAACTTCTCCGAGCAGAAACTAACAGGATGCTCCAGCCCATCAACGTCCTTTTCCACAAGGACGGCACCAGCCCCGACACCACTAGCCTCCGTTGCTAGTTGGAAAGGTAGGCTAAAGTCAGGGGCCCTGAGGATCGGGTGAGTGCACAACAGGTGTTTTACTTCTCTAAACACCTTCTCACACTCAGGCGCCCATTTGAACTTCTTATCCTTCCAGTTATCCTCCACCTGAGCTTGACTGTGCCGTTCTCCTTCTCCACCTTGACTGCTAAACGTCATCACAGGCACAGTGAGAGGCTCAGGGGGGTGCCTCCCATACTCCTTCATGAGATTAACGTGACATAACTGATTGCGCTTCCGTCTGTCTGGAGTGGCTACCAAGTAATCCAGGTCTGATAGCTCCTCAACCACCCTATAAGGACCAGCGTACTTCGCGGATAAGGGGTGACCTACAAGGGGCAGTAAAATCAACACCTCCCGACCCACGTGCAACTCCCTGAGTTCAACCTTGAGGTCGTACCTGTCCTTCCTGAGGGCCTGAGAGCTAGTCAAATTACGGACAGCCAACTACAGACTGCGCATCATCCGTTCTCGACTGTTGAGGACACACTTGAGCATAGAACAAGGTTTTTCTGCGCCCTCCCATACTTCTTCAACCATATGGAGAGGCCCTCTGACACGGTGTCCAAAGACGAGCTCAGTAGGGCTGAATCCCAAACTCTCCCCAGGCACCTCCCGCACAGCAAACAAAACACATGGCAGGCCAAGATCCCAATCCTTCCCACTCTCAAAGCAACAACAACGAAGCACAGATTTCAAGGCTGAGTACCATCGCTCTAACACAACCTGGCTCTCTGGATGATACGCAGATGACACAACCCCAACAATCCCATGCTGCGGCATTGCTTGAACAAAGTGGCTAGAAGTGAAGTTGGGTCCCTGGACTGACTGAATCCCCTGCGGGTAACCAAACCGGGCAAAATACACTAGCAAGCTTCGGACCACCGTCTTCACCGACCCATTTCTCATAGGGTACGTGTCAGGGTACCTTGTTGCTACATCTCCCGACTGTGCATCACTGTCCTCCTTCAACTCTTTCGTCTTTTTAAGCCCATCCTCTGCCCCTTCAGGAACAGTTACTGGGTCTTCTCCAGACTCGAAATGTGGTCCTAATAATGAGTCCCCGAGAAGGTCCGTTGACACTAAACTCTCAACCGCATCAACTTTCAACCCCTTCTCGGTACCCTTCCTCCGCTGATCTAAAGACTGTTGACCCGAATGTGATTCCCTGGATGCAGGATCTCCGGTGACAACACACGCCATAGGTTGCACCGGACACTTCTCAACCCACTCCTGCTCCTCCCTACTCACGTCGACCGGCTTCTCGGCAACGACCAAGGGTGGAGCCTCAGAAGTAGGTCCCGCAAAGTCGTTGCCGAGAAGGAGGTCGACGCCCCCAACAGGTAACTTCTCCACAATTCCTACATCCAGGTCCCGAGTCACACCATCAACCTCCATCTTCATTCTTACAAGCGGGTATGACCTTGTCGCATTAACTCCCTGAACCACAACCACCCGCGCCGTATTGACAGGTTTACCAGTAAAATTTCTCAACAGTGTTTGCGATGCCCCAGTGTCACGCAAAATTCTCACCTCATGTCTTCTACCCCCCCCCACTCCACACAACCGAGTCCCCTGTGTTCACTAAAGGCATCACGGACAGGGAATAAGCCTTCCGGATCCTTCTGCACTGGCAGTGTATTTACCTCGGAAGAAATGCCTCTAACAAACTCCGATGTCCTCTTGAACTCTCCAATGCCGTGAGCAAAAGACACGGCTGCCGGAGGAGGTCGACTAGGGCACTCATTTGCCTTATGACCCTCCTGGTGGCAACTAAAACACGTAAATTTCGGTTTCGGCTTATACTGTGATGTAAAAGGCCCCTGACTTTTCACATACAGTGTGGTGTAAGGTTTGGATTCAGTTTTAGTTTCATGGCTCTTCTGTTTAAATGTGTCATTGTTACGGGGAGGGGGAGGATAACGGTCCTTAGCACTTACATCGTACTTCTGTGAGGTCCCGCAACCCCGAATCAACGACAGCCGTCGATCAGCCATTTCTGCTGCTTCGACTAGAGTTCTTGGGTTTTTCTCCTTCAAGTTCAAAGTTAGATCACTGCCCGTGCTCTTAAAGAACTGCTCCAACATCATTAACTGCTTAATTTCATCAAATGTTGTGACCTTCTCAGATCGGAGCCAGTTCCTCATAGCATCGGACAAGTCCCGGGCGTGTTCCAAAAAGGTGCTATCTCTTCCCTTAGTTACACCCCGGAACTTCAAACGGTACGTTTCTGGTTGCAGTTCGTAAGCCCTCAGGACAGCCTCCTTGAGATCCTCATACACAATACATGACTCCCAAGGTAACGCATCGTAGGCTTTAAGACTCTTGCCACTTAATCTAGAGGATACAAGTGCTGCCCATTTATTCTCTGGCCACTGGTGTTCCTGGCACTTCTTCTCAAAGCGTGCGAAAAATTCTGTTACCCCACTCTTAACAAACACCGGAACTAGTTTCAATAAGTGCGAGACAGACTGATCAGGAGCACGGTTACGGTTTAAAATTACGGGTGGTCCCCCCAGGGGCAACCCACCCTGATTAACCATTTCACCATACTGATGTTCCTCAGTTTCGACATTACGTACTGTATCTCCATTCACCTCTGATCCGGTATAAGACATGATGCTCACAAAAAATTTCCCACCTCAATATTCAGAAAAGAAGCACCCCAAAATCTTATACCTCAATATACACACAAAAATTCTCGGAAATACTCAAGGGCTATACTATGTTGCAAAAAAAAAAAATCTTGCTGATCCCCGCAAAATATTCCCTAAAACAACAAATGTTCCCTGCTTAATAAATGTAGGTTCACCAAATCCTAGGTAAGGTCGCCATTTGTTACGACTGAGGTTTAAATATATCAGGGCTCTTATTCATTGGACTAGTAATGGCATAAATGCTACAACGGAAAGCGCTAGATCCAACCTCTGATGTATATTCCCAGTCAAACTCTCAATAAATGTGCATCTACTCTAGGCTTAATGTTATGTGAAAACAGCCTATTACTACCTATAACCGAAGGTGCTTGGTTATGGTATGCAAAGTAAGGTGGTAAGAGAAGTTACAGCTTACGTTACTTTAATCAATAAATGTCAGGCACTCTTGCATGAAAGAAAGTGCACTAAAGTCCTTCAACACCAACAAGGAATTTTCTTTAAATGTTAGATGCTATACAGATGCTCGTATCGGAAATGGAACCCAAAAAGGCAGGCAGCGGAACAATGCTCGTGCAGGCTATGCACTCAAAAAGGCAGGATATATAATGCAGTCGGGGCCAAGAATATCCTAAACGCTACAACAATAATAATCGCCATGACAATGCAGTATTCCTATCAACAAAAAGAGCCTAAGTCGTTTGTGTCTCCATACATCAAACTAGGCTGAGAAATGCTTGTGTAATCATAAATGGGTATGCATAAAAAGAGTAATTAGGTTAATATACTTAATGTCTACTGTGACTGATAAAGTCTAGCTAGAGTCAATGATACGAGATACTGGTGCGCATGGCATGCCGCATAGCCTAGTGCAAATCTCAAGTCTGTGCGTCAAATATTACGTTATAGGGAAGGGTAGCTCTCTTGAGAAACCTTAATACCGAAGTATCAAGCGTTCTCCTGGCGTACCTCAAAGACAAACAATCGAGACTAGAACAGTGCAGAATGGTATAGGCAAAAAGCCCTCATTCGTGCATGCTCTATTCTCAATGGCACACAGACTAGAATTTACCCAATCAACTCCAGTTCTCAGGTATGTCGTGCAGCTTTTAACTAAAGCCAGCACTCATCGGAAACAATACCTTATAATATCAGACCCCTAGTCTAGCATTATCTAATCCAGCAGAACACTAATACTTATAGGAAGCAGTACTGAACAATATGGATGCTAACCAATACTTTGTGATCAACTTATCTTGACAACTAAACATACATAGGTTATATCAGACCTTAACGCACATTACAACTGGCCAGCATGAAGCTAATTTTGCAGAGTTAACCAGAGAGGATATAGTCTTAATAAAAGGTGGTGAAAGATATGAAAAAAGAGAGAGGTAGGCAGAGGAAAAGATTCTCAGGTGCAGATCGGGGGACAGGTAGCAAGGGATAAGATAGATGCGTTCTAGAAACCAGATCTGAGGGAGAGAGTGGCGAGGAACCTGTATATATACCGGGACTAGTTTTCACCGCGCAAAGTAAAGCGGTAACAAGTCCTCTATCCACTAGTAATGAAGCTAGCAACATGGTAAGGACCTCCCTCAACCAACCCCCACGAGGCAGCCAGCCGTGACGTCATCGAGCGGGACAAAAACACTGCGCGCCCCCTCTCACTCTGTTCTACTCTCTCTCTCTCTCCCAGATCCCATCATTACTAGTTAATGATAAAACATATACTTTACAATTAAATGTATAAAGCCTTGACATGGGTGAAAACAAAGAGCCTTTCTGGACTGCCCATGACACGAGCTTTCATATGAAATAAAGCACACCCTAATACATAAACTGTAGCCACATCCACTGCCCTGGCGATCCTAGCGAGTCACTGTAGGACAAGCCATGCAGTTCTAACGGAGTGGTTAATGTCACTCGTCTATGCTTCGCTTCCGTAAGTCAGTATCGGGATTACCACACTGTCATGCAAGGACTTCTTCACTTCCATACTGACCACCCTATTTCTTGTTACTGCTTTCAGCATTCCTACAACCCTCTTCCACTGTTGTACCCTCTCCCGCACTTCTTCATCCATAGTCTCATCTTTACTCAACACACTGCCCAGATATTTAAACCCTTATTGGCGGCGCTCGACTTAAGTCGTGCACCAATTTGCAGCAAGTTAGGAGCATTATTAAGGCTTTTAAAGGGTTAAAATCGAGTGCAAATGGCCGGGAGCGCAGCGGGCCAGACAGCCGACTCCCAGGGCTTACCGCCGCCCATTAACTCATGTTCCCTGTGTTCTCGAGAGGCCGGCAGTGTAGCCAGTAGTGAGCAAAGCTGGGAAAAATATACCGCTATACGCTAAACTCCCATGTTCGTGGCACCACTGCAAGAGAACCACGAGTGCTACGTAGCTCGTTCTGGTCTCATTTTGAAGCTTTTAGCGCCTAGTTTTTTGCTGAATACATTTCTTTTCATGCAGATACTTGATTGATCATTCAGGAGGGCCTGACTATGCCCAAATGAGCCCAAAACACCCCGCTAGACAAGGGTTAAAAGAGCTGATGATCTCCATAGCCTGACCGTTCAACTTCATTTCACACTCTGTGACTTCACCCCTTTCGAAGAGCAGAACCTTGCTCTTCCCCGCATATACCTTCAGATTCCGTTTTTCCCACACTGTTCCAAACTCATTTACCAGACCCTGCAACTCCCATTCATTATCGCTTATCAGAACTGTATCATCCGCAAGCAGCAGTATAGGCAGCTTCCACTTATTTCCCTCTCTTTTCAGCGATACACCAACATCCACTGCTCTTCCTAGTATTTCTTTCATGACTCCATCCATACATACAGTAAACAACCACAGGGACATCACACACCCCTGTTTCAACCCAACATTCAGGTCAAAGAACTCGCTCTGCTCATTCTCCACACGTACTGCCGCCGCTCTATAAACGGTTACCACTCAAGTCACCTGTATAGTCACGGTCAATATTTATTATACATTTTGAAGCCTTGACATTTTATGGGGGCCCAACTCGTGTTTTTCCTCTTTCTCTCCGTCTCTCTCTGGGTTGCATCCATTTTGCCCTATTCAGCCTACTGTTTTAAGACGTTTATCCGTATCCAGGTGTTGATTTTTTCTGGCGAGAGGTAGCGACCCAACACATTTTTTAAATATGTTTTTGACCGCAAATTAAATTGTACATTTTTCGATAGAAAGATTTCTCCGGCGAAGCCGGATTTCTTCATACAATGCTGGCTCGCTATCGCTCGCCAGGAAGAAATCGACACCTGAATGGGGATAAGTGTCTTAAAACAGTAGGATGGATGGGGCCGAATGAATACAACCCAGAGAAAGAGAGAAAAGGAGAGCAAACAAGCAGGTCACCCTCCTTAAAGGAACTTCCGGAATGCAAATATCAGGTAAATCATTATTAACCTCTGAAGTGCGCATGGGGGTAATTAGACACCTCTCCCTGTGCGCATGTATTTGAGGTGTTTCCGTCACTAAAATATTAATTGTACCATTAATAGCATTAATACTTATCCATATGCGCCTATTATGGGTTGATTATAAAGGTATTAACCTGAAACAACAATAAAACGAGTGAAAACAGCGTTTGGATGGTCAAAATCGGAGATATAGCCCGCGAGTTGTATAATGTATGGGTGAGGCAAGCTGCTTTCCCGCCAATTTCCCCCAAGGCCACTGAGACACAGTCGATCGATACTCTCTCTCTCTCTCTTGCACTCGCTTGCCATCAGTGATGACAACACCCTGCTTGCAACTCGCTAATGTTAGCACGAAAATATACCTCAGAATAAGGGAATAACAGGGAAAATAGGTGATAACTGAAGGAGAGGAGGAAAGTGGGGAAGGAGGGGAGGTAGAGGACTGAGATTTTGCATGGCCCAGGGGCCAAACAAAAATATATATATTTTTTTTTTATTTGTATTTTTTTTTTTTTCGATGTCAAAAGTTGATTTTTTTTTCACTCGCTCTTAAGAGTCTCCCCGCAGTTCCCGGGTTAAGAAGTTTCAATTCAATCTAAGACAGCTTCGAAAATATATGTGTCAGAGTTAATGACCGCGACTGTACACGATGACTATAGACGGTTTATTGTCAGATGAAGGTAAATTGCCATGTCCCCATCCTGATTACTCGGCTATTACGAACATTTTGTTGCGAAATATGTTAACTGTAAAAACATGGTATTTCGGTGTGAGTATCCTAGGTTCGAGTCCTTGGAATGCCACATGTGTTCGTTGATTGCATTAATTGAGTTTAGAAATAAAGTTAGTTGGTGAAAACATATAAATTTATATGATGCAGAGACAGTGTACTTTCATATTTTTCCATTAATATTCGAACAAATCAGCTGCTAAGAGATTCAGTTTACCCTCAGCTGGGGAAAGAATAAGTTAAACAAGAAACAATACAGATTATAGTATGATGACTTTCATGAAATGCCATCTACTTACCGGTATATCGTATATCATAATTGACCACTTGCGAGTTATATTATATAAGGAAGTTGGACCTGTTGACATAGATATTTAGAAGAATTACCATATGATAATTATACGGTTGCAGTACATAAGATACATAAGACACCATTCAACATACTTTTTTTTCCTTTAGAAACCTACACTATTATTGCACTTCCGGTGATAGCTATGTTTCCGGCTTCAACTCCCTTATAGCCTGAAACTCGCAATTGGTTAATTCTGGATTTGCTAATTTGTATATATCATGGTAATTTCTTTGATAATGATTATGAATCAGACGAGGATGCTCTTCTGAACAAATGTGTAATTCGTTATGTAAAATGTATACATCTGCTGGTATTTAATCTCCATATCTATTTTATTTTCTCTCTCTCAATCATACTTTGCCCCTACTCTCTAACTCACACACACACTAGTGAGGCAGTCAGCTAGATAATGTTTTCAATTTGTGATTGAAGTATCAAAATTGGCACACACAATCAAAATAGTCAATATAATACAAATTATATATTGGGACACCATAGGTTTACTCTACATTGGCTTTAGCAGCCCCCTATCAATTACTTTCCATTAGAGTTCTTAATTTAAGTTAAAACCCGCAGAGTGCCAGACAATTATTGACCCTATGCATCTGCCAGTGCCAGAGGATTTTTTATTTTTATTTTGTTGGCTAAATCTATCAAGTTGGGTGAGAAAGGAAGGATAATGGTAAACAAAAACACTCCCCTTGTCCATTTTCGCCAGAAATCAGGTCCCCGATGGTCCCGAATATAGCTGAAATTTTCAGAGTAAATCATCGACTTTTATGGTATCGGAACGTATAGGTAGGAGGGTGGTGGGAGTGTGGTTTAGGGGATGGTGGGGGGAAGGTAGAAGCGTAATTGACTCCTGTTACAAATATGAAGCCGATTGGTGAGGTAGTTTCGCCACCACGGATTTTCCTTTTTTTTTCTTTTCTTCGTACGGATACGCTGGAAGTGGGTGGTGGGAGGCGGTAGGGGGTGTGGTGGGGGGAAGGGAGAAGGGTAAGGGACTTGTCACACAAATATGGAACCGATTGGTGCAGTCGTTTCGCCGCCACAGATTTTCCTTTTTTTCCTTGTGAGGCGACCGATAGTCAGCGAGTGGGTGGGGGGAGGGGGTTGTGTTGGTGGTGGCAAGAAGCCAGAAGGGTAAGGTACAGTTCCGGACAGTTCCGCGCAGGACACGCAATAGGTGGCAGCACAAATAGTATTTATATATTATCTGGTAACAGTGGTGAGGGGTGGGTAACAGGTAAGGGATGGGGGAGGAGAGAGAGTGGCGAACGATGGTAGGGGAGGGTGGGCAACGAGAGGTTGTGGCTAAGGTAGGAGGGGAGGGAGGAATGGGGGTGGGAAATGAGAGGTGGGTGACGAAAGGTTGTTTGAGGGGGTAAAGGCATGGTAATTTATTATTCATCAATTATCCATCTGACTTCCATATTCCATATTCTGACTAAAATCGTATTATAATAGCCAGACAACATAACACAAATGCGGCATGGATCCTGAAGGAGTTAACCACTTTGTAATACAAAAACACTTACTCCTGCTGATACATCTACTGTAAAAACGTTTCCGAATTAATGGTGTTAGTGTTTGGTGAACATATATTATTACAATCATTGTTTTCAAACAAATGTGCACAAGAAAGTATACTACTCCTGTATCTTATTCGTTGTTGATAATTGCAGGTTATAATAAACAAGTATATACATACAGTATGTGGGTATTTTATATGACAGTGAACATATATGACTTCTAATGGATAGGTTAAAACAAGAAACATGTCCCTAAATGTCTAGTTATTATCAATATAAATAATTAATTTCGGTAGGCCTATTGGTATACACTAACAGTAAAATGAGACGAGGGCATTAACAAAACATATCTATATTGGTTGGGTTTTTTTTTAAGCAGTTCAATAGTTCCTAAAATTTAAAGACCGATTGAAAACTACAACTTAATAATATTATCATTATGTAAGCTATATATACAGATAGGGTGCAATGGGGTGCTTTCACCACGAATTCGCTCCCGCCTTTGACCATATTTCTTCATTCTAGGTTTTGTAGTCATTAGTAGTGTATGATATCTAAGATACGTAGTATATAGGAGTATACTTAGACTTAACTAATATATCTTTTATTGAAGAGGTTCCTTAATATTAATTCTTCGACTAGTCCCTCAGACGAAACCGGAAGTTTGATCATTCATAGCCAATCTTGTCTGAGGGACTCTAGCATAGTAAACAAATAATACGAGTCCTCTCCAATGAAATTAATGTTATCTGCGCTTAAGTGTACTCCTACAGAACCTACTTTATATATCATACACTACTACAGGAATGACAGATAAACGTAGAATGAACAATTACAAATCTCCACAATTGGTCTAGTATAGCGAGAGTATCCGAGTCAGGAATAATGCACCCCCTTTGAAGTGGCTTCCCATAACCTCCAAACAAACGGCTTTCAGCAGACTTAGCGTAAATTAATTGCATACATTTTCAGTGATTAATGTTGCAATGCTTAATACCAAAGTTATACACTATTTATGACAAATTTCCAAGTATAGATAGCTAGGTGTTCGCAATATTTCACATACAAATACGCATTCTTATGATGTAAATGCATCTTCTTCACCATATCGAACACAAATTAAAAATGTAGGCCTAAGTCTCGATATTTGATACACAGGCGCTTATCTTCGACTTTACAATATTGCAACTGAATTCTATCATTTATATGTAATAATTAGAAGACTGTCATATGGTAAGATTGGTATTTATGACCTCAGAATTTGCTAGCATACACAACTGTTTTTTTAACGAAGCCTTTATTACTAAGAAGTTTATGATATGTATCCATATTACATTATGAAGTATCCAAAATGGTTTTGCCTTGTATAGACATTCCTCATGTAAGTATCATCTATTTAGGTCCCTGCAAATATTATAAACAATGAAATAATCATCCTCTATTAATACATCTACTCCAATGATTAACCTCATATCTAGGTATGATATTGTCGATCCCCTATTAGTATAATGAAAAATTGCATAATATTATAACTTTATTCACCAATCACTTTTGCATACAGAGTAAAGTAACAAGACACATTCCGTATATAATGATTCCTTCAATATATTAAAACTTATATTTGTTTCTACATTATATTATTCTACCTTCTATTAAAACAATTATTAAAGGTAAAAGGTAATTAATGATTCAAACTTATATATACGGAGAGCAATTGTTTAATTATAACAAGAATAAAGAATGACGTTATCAAGCACAGGAAAGATGAAGCAAGGGTGTGAACATTTTAATTAGTACTACCATTTTAGATTAGAATCTCGTCCAGCCACCATCTTTTTCAACTACTTCCCGAAGTCTGTCTGGCATGGAAGTAACGTGTTTGCGTACAAGCTCTGGCTTTCTGCTAAGCAACTCCCAGTCTACCTGCGTGTGCGCCCACAACTCTGCAGACGTCCTCTCTCTGGCTGGATCCCACGTGTTTACAACGTTGGCCCACAAATTTTCGATGGGGTTCATGTCTGCCCCTTTGCTGGGCCAGTCTAGCAGTTGCACCTCATCATGATCTGCAAACCACTGTTGCACCACTCTCGCTGTATGTATTGGACATCGATCATGCACATAATATATATATAGGGCCAGCAGGGAAAGGATAGTTCTTCTCACGCAGTGATGGAAGGAACGACTCGTCCAGAATCTGCAAATATTTCTGAGCTGTAAATCTTCCTTCAATTCTACACAAGTCCCCAACTCCATGCAACGACAGCCAGGACCAAACGTTACAGGTCACATGTCCAGAACGTGCCTCCTCATACACATTCTCACGATCATACCTGTGCAGAGAGAAAAGAAAAATGTTGTATAATTCTGAAGAATGGGATCGTGTAGCTATCCATATTAGTGCTCTTAACACTTAGTACAAATTATGGCTCTTCAATAAAGTATGAAAGATTAAAGGATACAATTTAATGATTAACCCCTTAATGAGCATGATGCGTGTTGGTAGTATAATCTGGTTATTATTAAAAAAATTGGTTCACATTAGGACGGATGTATGGAAGTCAGAAGGTTGATTAACCCTCTATTGGCGGCCCGCAACATAAGTCAAGTTAAATAAATTTGGACTATGTGGCGGCGCGCGACATAGGTCGTGTGGCAATTTCAGCACGTAATGTAGCTGAGAGAGAGAGACAAGTGGTGGCAGGAGAGTAGCGAGCGTATGACTGCTCCAGACCACCGCGGCGGGCCTACTGACACGAATCCCACCCTCCTCCACCCTCTCACACTCGCTACATACTGAAATGTATGGGGAAAGTGCCGAATTACATGGTTTTTGCACTCGTGTTGCGCGGTTGTTGCAAGAACACTAGCGGTCATACAAGGATCGTTGTGGTGTCATTGGAAAGCTCTGTTTATGCCCTTTTAGGGATAGATGCTTGTTTTACGCTCTGGGTCTTATTTAGGCATGAAAATGATCACGTAAACAGCCCTATTTTGGCTAAAAACACCCCGCTGGGCGGTACATATAAATAGACTGCCTAGCCTGCCAATAAGGTGTTAAGATAATAATTTCCTTTGCATTCTCACGGATCCTTCCTAAGTTTTATTATAATCGTCTAATGATAGCCATAATCAGATTTCAACCCGAAACATGATCCTTGAGGGGTCAGTGACTGTCATATGTAATGTAAACCTAAAATGTCCGTTTGCTATGGTAATTTTATTAACTCCTTGGGGATTATGGGTAGTTATGTTTCGACAGTTTATTGGAGCTATCATTCAAATGATTGTATATATTTTACGAAGGGTCAGTGGGAGTTAAAAGGGCAAATGTGATCACTGGGAGTTAAAGATTGGCCTAAACAGCCCTCTGCTTTTCATATCCCCTTCCTACTCTGAATATAATCGTCAAATAATAGCCAGAATGAACTGTCAAAATGAATCCTAACTCTCAAATGAATAATGTTGTTAAATAAGGAAATTAACTAAAGTCAATACAGACAGTTCACTAGAGCATTACGGAAAACATTTTACATTACCTTGTGTTATTCCTTCTCCACATGTGCAGTCGACCATGGTTAGTGGAGCAGAAACTCTTCTCGTCAGTAAAGATCACTCTTGACCAAAAGTGGAGCCCTCGGTCTGCATACTGGCGGTCAAAGGCGAGTCTGCCGGCTCGGTGTTGGTCGGTCAGCAATTCCTTCGTGGCAGGGATCCTGTGGTCAATACCCCGCTCGTGCAACCGGCGTCTTACAGTCCGTGATGTTACTTCCAGCTCAAGCTCGTCCCGAATAGCCACAGCATTAGTGAAAGGGTTGATTTCAGCTGCTCGTTGAATCTGGATATCTTGTTCAGCGGTTGTCACACGAGGGCGTGGTCGTCTTGCTGAAACAGTACAAAAATAAATAAAATATTTCCCAAATTAACCAAAATAGCAGTAATAATATCTCAATGTTCACTTATTCACTTACAGGATATATATATATATATATATACCGGAGAAACAGGAGGATAAGGGTAACGACCGTGTTCATCGTGACAGCTTTATATTCTATATCAAGTTGTAGTTTCTGTATCTTGTAGTGGCCGGTTTCCAACTTCCGGTACGTCTGAAGGACCTCAGACGTACCGGAAGTTGGAAACCGGACACTACAAGATACAGAAACTACAACTTGATATAGAAAATAAAGCTGTCACGATGAACACGGTTGTTGCCCTTATCCTTCTGTTTCTCCTGAAAATACGGTACCCTAGCGGCCAACCCACCACTACCATTATATATATATATATATATATATTTTATATATATATATATGTTTATTACTCTCAGTGGAATTCGAACCGTCGACCGTCAGGACGATAGTCGACGGTTCGAATCCCACTGAGAGTAATAAATATACATATATATATATATAGTGTGTGTGTATAAACATGCATTTAACTTAGGTTACGTATGTGACGTATAATTGCTAAATTATTCCATCATCAAGGAAAGCCGAATTACATACCCAAGTCATTCAAATTCCCAGTTTCCTGCCAACGTGCGTCCCATTTCTCCACCGTTGATTTAGCAACGCCAAGATGCTGAGCAGTTCCTCGTACGGTCCAGCCTATGCATCGGAGGGCCACAATTCGGGATCTCATAGCTACCTGAGTCTGCTGTCTTTTCATCTTCAGGGTAACACAAGTCCTCCAATGAATTTTCCCACATTTAAGATTTCCACAATACCTCGGTTGGAATTAAATTGCCTCCTT
Organism: Paralithodes platypus; assembly: GCA_032716605.1. Classification (NCBI taxonomy): domain Eukaryota; kingdom Metazoa; phylum Arthropoda; class Malacostraca; order Decapoda; family Lithodidae; genus Paralithodes; species Paralithodes platypus. The sequence continues at coordinate 43,125,318 of CM064547.1, forward strand.
TCAGAATATAACGTAAGAGTCACGATATGGAGTAGGAAGAGGAGAGATGGAAAGGGGGATGGGGATGGGGTATTTGCCAGTTGCTATGGGTGACTGTGGTATGCGAACTTCGTTTGGTTTGAAGCACTGTTCATGTTCAATTAAAACAGTTGGTCAAAATCAGAATCATAGTGTTCCTGCATCATTTGTAACTTTAGGTGGGCGTCTAAATTATTAGTTTTGATAACATGCACGTATAAAGGTAATAGGTGTCATATTTTATCCTATTGGACAATTTAATATATGTTGTTTCAAACCAACTGAGTATTCGACCAACTTAACCAGCAACAATATACGGTCTGTTGCCGAGTAGCTGTGTTCGAATCAAAGGTTATACAACAAGATAAAACCCTGGTTATATTTAACATTAAGTTCTCAGTTGCTTTGAATATTGACAAATTAACGTAGAATATTTGTCGCTGAAGGTTTGGCGATAATGCAGTTTTTGTTTAAATATTTATTAACTTATATGACTTAGTAACATTTAATATCACCAACCTACCAAATTAGTTACAAAACAAATTTATAATATAATTGAACAAGGATGGAACTCCCGGGACTCGAACCTGTGACACTTAACATAACTATATGCTGAATATTTAATAATTAGGTTGGATGATTAGTTTCAGCGTTTGTCAATTTCTCACAAGGTGTCGTTTGATTAATAATATGCAGTATACTGTATATAAGCATATTATTCTGCAGCACTAACATATTTCTAGGGCAGACATTCTTTCATTTCCTTCTTCAAGCAATCTCTCTCTCTCTCTCTCTCTCTCTCTCTGTATCCATCTATCTATATCAGCATACGCCCTGATCAAAGAAATGATGTCCAGTCGTCACAAATTACAAGCCTTCTTTGTGCAAGGAATTTTTTGTTTTATTCTGTACCGTTATTTGTAGATATTTGTTAACACGGGAGATCTTTCGTAATAAATTGGCCAATAGCTTACGTTAATGGCATTGTAGTGGTAACTTGGAATTACGAATTATCTACAATACAAGTGGGCCTCGAGGAGGCAACTAGACGTCGTACGGTTGTAGGTCTACGAATTTAAGACCACGAACGAACTTGTTACCACACTCACTACCTGGATGCTTTACTCACAATCTGAAACAAGAGCTCCAGACTTCACCTGTCTGTGGAATCTCCAGGCTTCGAGTTGGAACATAGATAATAATATATATATATATATATATATTGTCAGTCGATGTATACTGCTGCGACACTCTAATATAGTTGCGTCATATCATAGTGATGGAAACATCTGTGTTCAATAAAAAAAAATACAAATTGTAGTACCCCTTCTTAACTCCATAAGAATGATGACGCGATGTGGCAGTTTATTCTGGCTATTATTAGCCTAGACGATTATACTCGAATTACGATTGGTATATTCAAGTCAATGAGATAACTGATATGGGTAATATCCTGATAATTCCCACATAATCTTCTTAAGCTATTTAAAACCGTTTAACCCGTACAGCCCCAGCGACGCGTCTGACGCGTCGGCGATGTATGTAACGCACAGCCCCAGAGACGCGCCTGACGCGTCACCCTAATTGTGCCGACCGTAACCTCAGGTGTAGCCACTCAAGAGGGCTCAGATTTGTATGGGAACTGTGTACGTATCCCACGCAACCGTGCCGATGGTTGAAAACTCTCAAAGTCCACGTGCGTGCGCGCGAGCGCGCAATAACCTGTTTTTTTGGGATAATTGCCTTCAATTTTTTACTCTTGTAAAATCCGTTTTGGGGGGCTCTGTAGGACCATTTTTAAAGCTTTTTGAGCGGTTTTTCGTGGTTTTTCCTGCATTCCTAACCCATTCATTATTGTTTCTGGAATAAAACCATTTCTTGAAAACCGGCCGGGTTCTGGTGCGCAAACATTACAAAACTAGCTGGGTCTCCACGGGTTAATGATAGCCACCATAAATTGTTAAAATGCGTCATGATCGTCATAGAGAAAACGATGATTAACGACTGTTATACTCTGCATTTAGATGACTACTTTAAATGTAGAATATCATGCTTGTAAGTAGGTGTATCTGTGCAGGGAAACATGCATTCCACCACACACACACACACACACACGACAAATTAACACCTTACGAGCGGGCTATGCGGTTTATTTATGTGTACCGCACAGCGGGGTGTTTTTAGCCAAAATAGGGCTGTTTACGTGATCATTTTCATGCCTAAATAAGACCCAGAACGTAAAACAAGTACCTATCCCTGAAAGGGCATAAACAGAGCTTTCGAATGACACCATAACGATCCTTGTATGATGGATAGTTTTCTTGCAATAACCGTGCAACGCGAGTGCAAAAAGCAGGTAATTCGGTACTTTCAGTACATAATTGAGTATGTAGCGAGTGAGAGAGGGAGGAGGGATCTGAGACTTGTGTCAGTAGGTTCGCCGCGGTGGTCTGGAGCAGTCATACGCTCGCTAGTCTCCTGCCACCACTTGTCTCTCTCTCTCAGCCACATTACGTGCTGAAATTGCCACTCGAGTTATGTCGAGCGCCGCCACATAGTTCAGCTTTATTTAACTCGACTTATGTTGCTCGCCGCTAATTAGGGGTTAAAGCAGATATATCTCGTAACTAAATATGATATTTCTTAGACATAACAATTACAATAATGAGAAGATTGATTGCAAACTTGATTTTCAACATTCAATAATTATTTTTAGCAACTTTAGGAATATCTTTGTAAACCGATAAGTTACAAAAGAAGGGTTTCAGGACGATACGAACCATAATACAGTACTGTGTGCCAGATTAATGTGTGGGAACTTCAGGGTATGGGATGTGCGATAAGGTTACTTTAGGCTTATCCTATTAGCTTTATATTATTAATTAAACAAATTCAACTCTCCGTCTTAGACTAGTTACAATATCATTCACATTTTGTAATGGATATCTAATGCTATGCAATCGTAATTACACATCTGTTTAAAATACATAATTACTTTTTTTTATTTTTTAGTAAGGTAGTCAGAAGTTGGCCTCTCACCTCCCTCCCCTCCTACCTTAGCCACAACCTTTCGTTTCCCACCCTCCCCTACCATCGTTCACCACTCTCTCTCCTCCCCCATCCCTTACCTGCTACCTACCCCTCACCACTGTTACCAGATAATTTATAAATACTATTTGTGCTGCCACCTATTGCGTGTCCTGCGCGGAACTGTCCAGAACTGTACATGTGGTAGAAATATGAAAGCCATAGATGCAGTCGTTTCGCTGCTACAATTTTTTTTCGGCGAGTCCGTATATATACGGACCTGGCACTGGGAGTGACAAGACCCTAGTCCGTATATATATGGACCTGGCACTCAGCGGGTTATAACCCAGCAAGTGCTGAAACACTAATAAGAGTTTTACCGCTGCGCTGCGGAACCCCTTATATAATCCCGGTTTTGAACGCGTACCAAAACCGCGGTCTTACAGCCAGGCGGCTACAAATTGGTGCGAGTGTAGTACGACTTGGCACCTCTCCATACCACCACCCCACACACTCGGCCCGCACATAGGCGAGCGGTACACACGCACGCACGTACACACGCATTGGAGCCTACACCACCCTCACGCTTTCGCCCTGATGACACAACCAGCCCTCCTTCTGGTGGTGTCAGTGGCCGTGGAATGCAGAGAGTGGTTGCCAAAGACCCTAGCTACCATTACTACGGCACGAGTAGGTCCGAGGACGAGGAACCTGCACGTAAAGCACGTACAGCACGTGCAAGCAAGGGCAGTGCACAGTCATTGTCTTTCTGGGACACTGCCACCACCACCCAGGCAACTGCTACCATCACTGCCACCACTACCACCGATGCAGGAGGCCGCCCTTGGGCTGCAGGACCTGCGGGGGCCACTGGGAAGACAGGGAAAGGCCTGGGTAAAAAAACTTTTACCTCTGCCACTACCACCTTGCCACCACCACCACCACCACCACCAGCCACCCATGCCGCCTCTGCCCTTGCCGCCCATGCCGGCCCTTCTGCCCCTGCCACTGCCCCTGTCCCTGCCCCTGCCAAAGGGAAGAAAGGGACGAAGGGCAAAGCGACAAAGACGACAGGGACCACCATAATATTGCCATCCAGGATCTCTGCTGGCCCTGCCGACGGCACCCCTGCCGGCCCTTCTGCCCCTGCCACTGCCCCTGCCAAAGGGAAGAAAGGGACGAAGGGTAAGGCGACAGGGACAACCATAATATTGCCATCCAGGACCTCTGCTGGCTCTGCCGACGCCGCCCTAACATACAGCTGACTGCCGTGGCTGGCCTTGGACAGCGACTGTTACTGTGTAACTGTTACTGAGCGACACACAGACTTCCCTCCCTCCCACTCACCCACCCACCCCAACTCTCCCCTAAATACATTCATAAGGCTTATATATCGCATAATTGGTCTATATGCGGTATATTCATTGTTATATGGGTCGCCTACATACGTACACGTACTTTATATATAGCATGACAGTGCTGAAAATACGATATATACGTGATATTACAGCCAACAAACCCTGTACAACTTGGCAACTCTCGATACCACCCAGCCACCCCGCACTCACTCAAGCGTTACACAAGCACTTGTCTTCCACGTAAACTCTCTCACCTCAGTTCCCGCCTCTAAACTCTCTCATAATTCGCTTATATGTCGCATATTTGGTCTATCTGCGGCATATTCCTTGGTAAATGGGTGGCCTACATATGTACACGTACTTTATATATAGCATGACAGTGCTGAAAATACGATATATACGTGATATTACAGCCAACAGACCCTGTACATCTTGGCAACTCTCGATACCACCGCGCCACACGGTAAACCCGCACTCACTCAAGCGGTATATAAGCACTTGTCTCCCGCATAAACTCTCTCACCTCAGTTCCCGCCTCTAGACTCTCTCATAATTCGCTTATATGTCGCATATTTGGTCTATATGCGGCATATTCCTTGGTATATGGGTGGCCTACATACGTACACATACCTACACATACATACACATACTCCACATAGCATAGAAGTGATGAAAATAGGATAAATATGCGAGATTACGCCCTAACCCTCCGTCTCCTCCCTCTTATCCTACACCCTGGGCGCGCGAATATTCACCCGGGAAATCTTGCCGTGCGATTGACAATCTGGCCGCGCGATGCCATTCGCTCCACTTTCTTCAACTACGGACCGCCCCCCCACCTCCCCCAGACATTTTTTGTGGGGTCAAATATATATGGCTCGATCCGCACGAACATTCCCTACACGTTGATGTACTTTTCATCGATATTTGCAAGGGTCGCCCAATCATCAAACCTCCGCACAGGGGTGCCTGTATACTATAGGGGGTACGCAGCGGAGAGTTTAAGCACTGATTTTTGCCCCAAACTGTATACCCTGGTAGAGATGTCAAACTAGTATTAAATGACTTGTCTGGACATGGGTAACAACTTATATTAAGACAATGCTTGGTTAATGTTGACTGTTTTACTTGTACTAGTTCCTGTAGTTCAACAAATTAGTGGCAAATGGCAACATTAATTACCAATTTGTGGCATGATGATAAACTACAACAGACTGTACCTATCAAATGGTCAACATTAATTAAACATTGTCTGAATATAAATTGTTACCGATGTCCAGATGAGTCATTTGAAACTAGTTTGACATCTCTACTATGGTATACAGTTTGGGGCAACAATCAGTGCTTAAGAACTCTAATGGAAATTAATTGATATGGGGGCTGCCAAAGCCAATGTAGAGTAAATCTATGATGCCCCAATATCTAATTTTGATTATATTGACTATTTAATTGTGTGTCCCAATTTTGATACTATAATCACAAAATGAACAATCCTTCTGATATTTTGAGCTATGCTGCCCCACTACATACACACGCACACGCTTTCCCCCTCTGATCTCTCTCTCTCTCTCTCTCACCACTATACCATCTCCACCTCCGGCCGTAACCCACTCAGTCTTCCTGTAATGACTATAACTCCTGACCAGCCCCTCTCCTTGCTCCAGGGCTTCTCAAACAACACCAATCGCCGCAAACTTTATCAACCCTCTCTCTTAACCCTTCCAAGATGATGACGCATTTCCACAGTTCCCTCTGGCTATCATGTGGAGGATCTTATATAGCTTAGGAAGGATCTGTGGTGATTAAAAGGGTAAATACTATATTAATTAGCCCTCTGACTTCTATATACCTTTCCTAATCTTAACAGAATCGTCAACAAATAGCCAGAACACAGAAAAGAAATGCGTAATTGTATCTTAAAAGGGTTAACTTCCCAACCCTAATATATACTTTTTGAGAAACTCGAAACACAAATTTATACTAAAGAGATGAAAGGTCAAGCCCCGACGCCTTCATCTCATACTATATTCCCTTCCTTATACAGTAGGTAGACCAGAGATTGTGACTCCTAACCTCTGTAACTAAACAAGGGCTAGAGAAAATGGGCCGTAAATATCCACACCTATTCTCTAGTCGACCCTTCCCAAATTGTAGAAATATTAGCTCGATTATTCTAGTCGTATTTATAGATATACCGGTAGTTGTTAGTGATCAAGATTTTTGGCCGACATAATATGAATGAACTATACTCATCATCTCCCCTTCCTTATTGCGAAACGTTAATGTTATCACACTTATTGCGTATTTTGTCGTCGGGAAGTTTAAGCACTTAACACCTTACGAGCGGCCTATGCGGTTTATTTATGTGTACCTTGTTAACTTTAATGCTTCCAAAACCCAATTTCTCCATCTATCTACCCGTCAGGATCTCCCAGCGGACTATCCCTTATTCTTCAACAATACAAAAATCAACCCTTCATCTTCTCTCAATATTCTTGGTGTCTCTTTTTCTTCTGCTCTCATTTGGAAGGACCATATTACCAGTCTTGCTAAGGCAGCCTCCCAGAAGCTGGGTGTGCTCAACCGCCTTAGGGGGTTCTTTTCCCCTGCACAGCTTCTTGCTCTGTACAGGGGCATAGTGCGCCCTTGTATTGAGTATTGTTCACATGTGTGGGGAGGTTCCTCTCACACCGCTCTCCTAGACAAAGTTGAAAGGAAGGCCTTTCGTATCATTAACTCCCGTCCACTCACCAACTCTCTGCAATCTCTCTCTCTCCGCCGCAATGTTGCATCTCTCTCGCTATTCTATCGCTACTATAATAATCAGTGTTCCTCAGAGCTATCCCAGTGCATACCACCTCCTTTACGTAGGGCACGTGGTACCCGTCTTGCAACTCAATCCCACCCCTACTCTGTGCAACTCTCCAACCCAAGAGTGAAACGTTACTCTCAAACTTTCTTCTACTCAACAGCTGAGCTCTGGAACTCTCTCCCAGAATCAGTCTTTCCCTCTTCCTATGACTTAAATTGCTTCAAACTCCGTGTGTCCAGGCATTTTGGCTCGAACGTCCCTTGATTTTGGCCCTGTCACTCTTTCAACTATGGGGGAGGCACTCGCTATAGGCAGTTATGCCTTTTGCCTCCCTCAATCACATAGAAAAAAAAAAAAAAAAAAAAAAACGCCCAGCGGGGTGTTTTTAGCCAAAATAGGGCTGTTTACGTGATCATTTTCATGCCTAAATAAGACCCAGAACATAAAACAAGTACCTATCCCTGAAAGGGCATAAACAGAGCTTTCGAATGACACCATAACGATCCTTGTATGATGGATAGTTTTCTTGCAATAACCGTGCAACGCGAGTGCAAAAAGCAGGTAATTCGGTACTTTTGGTACATAATTGAGTATGTAGCGAGTGAGAGAGGGAGGAGGGAGCTGAGATATGTGTCAGTAGGTTCGCCGCGGTGGTCTGGAGCAGTCATACGCTCGCTAGTCTCCTGCCACCACTTGTCTCTCTCTCTCAGCCACATTACGTGCTGAAATTGCCACTCAAGTTATGTCGAGCGCCGCCACATAGTCCAGCTATATTTAACTCGACTTATGTTGCTCGCCGCTAATTAAGGGTTAAACCATAGAGCTCTTGGAACAAACACATTGGTATGTACTCATGTTTATATGTGATTTACTAAACATATCAATGTTCAATAATAGTCATTGTATTGTTGGTAAGCTGTTTGGGTCTTCCTGCTTTCTTCTTGGCCACGTACAAACTAATTTGGGCATCAAATCTCTCTCTCTCTCTCTCTCTCTCTCTCTCTCTCTCTCTCTCTCTCAACCGAAGAGTTGATGGAGAAATATCGCAAGATGATCCAGCACTACAAAAACAAGTCAAGGAATATCATCATCTCAGGCATTCTCCCCAAGATCGACGCACTTGACAAATTCTACGACAAGGCCTTCAGCACAAATAGCCGACTAAAATATTTGTGTCTGAGGGAAGAAGTTGAATTCATCAACCTCTGGGACAACTTCTACAACCAGCCTACTCTGTTCCGCAAGGATGGCACTCATCTAAACCCTGTAAGTTCAGCATGCATGGGTCGTCTCCTACACGAAGCAGTCCGCAGCCATGGATCAAAAAATGCCATCCGAGAAGAAGCAGCAGTGACATAAATCATCCAACGCCAAGCAAAAAACAGAGGCAACCGAGGACCACCAGCAATAAGGACCGAAGACAGCGAGGACCGAGGACAGCCATGAACATAAATGTAGATCCGACAAGAACCAAAAATATTATTAAAGAGCGTTCCGTGAGTTCTAAAATAACAAAATTAAAGGTTTTCTATGCAAACGCTCGTACATACGCAATCAATTTTCAGATTTACAGGAGCTAGTGTTTACAGAAAAATATGATGTGATTGGCATAACAGAATCTTGGCTCAATACAGAAGATAGAGATTTTTTAGCAGAGTATTCACTTCCCGGTTATGTAATGTTTGAGAAAAGCCGAATAAACCGAAATGGAGGTGGCGTTTTACTTTATATCAAAGAAAGTCTTAACCCTACCCTCTTGTCAAAACCTCAAATTGTGAACGTCGACACATCTTTTGTGCTAATAAAGAATAATAAAGATACAAAAATAATATTGCATTAATATACAGACCTCCAGCTCAATCAGTGCAAACTGACCGAGAAATTTACGAACAAATTGCATATGTAAGTAACTCACAAGATACCGTAATTTTTGGCAATTTTAATTTACCTGTGACCAAGTGGGGCGATACTCTTACTTCACACTCCGGACATGACTTGTATACGAACTTGCAAGAGAGTTCGCTTTATCAATTTGTTCGAACGCCGACCCGTGGTAATAACGTTCTTGACTTTGTACTTGCAACAAAAGAAGAATTAATAGAGAATTTGAATGTTGGTGATGAATTCAGTAACAGCGACCATCGTACGATGACTTTCACTTTAAAGTTTATTAGTAACGAACCAAATAGTAGCATAAAAAAAGTCCCTAATTTCAAGAAAACAAACTTCCATAAACTTAGAGCTATGTTTAAAGAAACTGACTGGAGCTTTTTAATTAACAATAACGACATAAATACATCTTGGAAGTTATTCGAAACCACTTACCTAAAAGCAGTGCAAGACTGCATACCATCCAAAATACGGCGTCCAGACCATAATAATAAGCCCAAATGGTGGAATAAAGATATTTCAAACTGCCTGCTTGCTAAAAAATGTGCTAATGATAAATTAAAATCCTCACAAAATGACGAAGAACGGGTGAAATTTGTAGAGCTACGACGCAAAGCCAAAAAGTTAATTAAGCAAAGTAAAAAGACCTTAGAGTTACTGTTACGACTGAGGTTTAAATATATCAGGGCTCTTATTCATTGGACTAGTAATGGCATAAATGCTACAACGGAAAGCGCTAGATCCAACCTCTGATGTATATTCCCAGTGAACAAAGAACACAAATACTCTCCAGAGTTCTATATGCAATAATAGGTTATCAAACTCTCAATAAATGTGCGTCTACTCTAGGCTTAATGTTATGTGAAAACAGCCTATTACTACCTATAACCGAAGGTGCTTGGTTATGGTATGCAAAGTAAGGTGGTAAGGGAAGTTACAGCTTACATTACTTTAATCAATAAATGTCAGGCACTCCTGCATGAAAGAAAGTGCACTAAAGTCCTTCAACACCAACAAGGAATCTTCTTTAAATGTTAGATGCTATCAAGATGCTCGAATCGGAAATGGAACCCAAAAAGGCAGGCAGCGGAACAATGCTCGAGCAGGCTATGCTCACAAAAAGGCAGGATATATAATGCAGTCAGAGCCAAGAATATCCTAAACGCTACAACAATAATAATAATCGCCACGACAATGCAGTATTCCTATCAACAAAAAGAGCCTAAGTCGTTTGTGTCTCAATACATCAAACTAGGCTACGAAATGCTTGTGTAATCATAAACGGGTATGCATAATAAGAGTAATTGGTTTAATATACTTAATGTCTACTATGACTGATAAAGTCTAGCTAGAGTCAATGATACGAGATACTGGTGCTCATGGCATGCCGCATAGCCTAGTGCAAATCTCAAGTCTGTGCGTCAAGTATTACGTTATAGTGAAGGGTAGCTCTCTTGAGAAAGCTTAATACCGAAGTATTAAGCGTTCTCCTGGCGTACCTCAAAGACAAACAACCAAGCTTAGAACAGTGCAGAATGGTATAGGCAAAAAGCCCTCATTCGTGCATGCTCTACTCTCAATGGCACACAGACTAGAATTTACCCAATCAACTCCAGTTCTCAGGTATGTCGTGCAGCTTTTAGCCCGTTGAGCCCCGGCTAGTTATAATATTTTGTTCACCCCAGTCCCAAGCCATTTTCACTTATTTTTTTTGTTTGCTAAAATGGAAGACAAGGATGAGAAATGAAAAAAAAAAAAAAAAAATCACCTCTGACATTTTTTTTTGGGGGGGGGCCGGTGGGGGGTTGGGGGAGCTTCAAAAAAATTTGTTGAGCCAAAATGGAAGAGAATGGTGAGAAATGAACACACAAATAAAAAAAAACTCATTTCGGTCATTTGGGGGGCGGGGGGGGGGGGTTTCAATAGTTCGTCTCCCCCGCATGACCACCCGCCCGGGAGCACTAGGGTAAAAACTGAGGATGGCATTGTACGGCATACATCCTAAGGAGTATCTCACATAAATCTCAAGCCTCTAGCTCCCATACGACCGGAGTAATGAAGGTTCAAAGTGGCGGTAAACTAGGGGTGTAAACTATCCCCACTAAGCCCACCACCACCAGCCGCGCGGCTGTCTCGGCCCGCTCACACCTACTGGCCCGGCTCCCCCACACACTACAGTACCGCCCCCTCCTATTCTCCCGCCATTTCCTACCTTACGAGCCACGTAAGTGTTTTTTATATGTCGGACGCACGTGATGCGTCGCTGGGAGTTGGTGATCAAAGACTGCCGACGCAACACGTGCGGCGCTGGGTCTCAACGGGTTAACTAAAGCCAGCACCCATCGGAAACAATACCTTATAGTATCAGACTCCTAGTCTAGCATTATCTAATCCAGCAGAACACTAATAATTATAGGAAGCGGTATTGAACAATATGAATGCCAACCAATGCTTCGTGATCAACTTATCTTAACAACTAACATACATGGGTTATATAAGACCTTAACGCACAATACAACTGGCCAGCATGAAGCTGATTATGCAGAGTTAACCAGAGGGGGTATAATATTAATAAAAGGTGGTGAAAGATATGGAAAATGAGAGAGATAGGCAGAGGAAAAGGTTCTCAGGTGCAGAGAGGGAGACATATATCAAAAGGATAAGAGGGATGCATTCTAGAAACCAGATCTGAGGGAGAGAGTGGCAAGAGAGCTGTATATATACTAGCACTAGCTCGCACCGTGTAAGCAAAGCGGTAACAAGTCCTCCAGCCAATTCCGAAGAGGCCATCCAACCATGACGTCACCAAGCATGGTAAAAAACTCCTCCAACCAATCCCCAAGAGGCCAGCCAGCCGTGACGTCATCGAGCATGGCAAAAAACACTGCGCGCCTCCTCTCACTCTGTTCTACTCTCTCTCTCTCTCTCTCTCAAATCCTTTCATTACTACTTAATGATAAAACATATACTTTGCAATTAAATATATAAAGCCTTGACATGGGCGAAAACAAAGAGCCTTTCTGGACTGCCCATGACACAAGCTTTCATGAGAAATAAAGCACACAATAATACATCAACTGTAGCCACATCCACTGCCCTGGCGATCCTAGCGAGTCACTGTAGGACAAGCCATGCGGTTCTAACGGAATGGTTAACGTCACCCCCCCCCCCCCCCAAGATCTTTCTCAGAGGCCCAAAGCTCAAAAAAAATCTGATGGTTAGAACCCATGCTATATCTCTACTTCCCATCACCCAGCGGAAATACAATATCTGGCACAGTTCCCAACAAAACATTTTACAAAATTATAACCCTCCCCAACACAATAGGTTAAATCATAATTATGTAGTTATGCTCCTCAAGAGCGAGCTTCTCTAGCCCAGCATTCTGAGAGGAGTGCAACTCAGAATTACTGCTATAACATACTGAAAAAATTCAACTATCAAAGAAAGAGTTTTTTATTTGATTTTCATGTTTTGAATTTGTTTATTTCGGCTGCACTATAGGGGCAAGCCTAGTTTTTTTTCTTCTATACCAAACGCTCAACTCCTGCTTTACGACCCAATACGCTGGGCTACAACCACGAGCCAACAAGCACCAAGCGCAAAATACTATTCAAACTAAAGCAGGAGGCTACCCGTGTGTCATCTACCCTCGAAAGACAATCTGTAATCACGTTGTCACAACCGGCAATATGGCGTATGTCCAGGTTATATTCCTGTAACATTAGCGACCACCTGGTCAGCCTCATATTCCGATTGTGAAACTGGTTCAAGAACTTGAGAGGGTGATGATTTGTGTAAATTTCAACGACAGGACCATAGGCTGGAACATAGACCTCGAAATGCTTCAGTGCAAGTACAATTGCCAGCAGCTCCTTCTCGACAACAGAGTAGTTCTTTTGGGCTGAATTGAACTTCTTCGAGTAGAAACTAACAGGATGTTCCAGCCCATCATCGTCCCTTTGCATAAGGATGGCACTAGCCCCCACACCACTAGCATCCGTTGCTAGTTGGAAAGGTAGGCTGAACTCTGGGGCCCTGAGGATCGGGTGAGTGCACAACAGGTGTTTTACTACTCTAAACGCCTTCTCACGCTCAGGCGCCCATTTGAATTTCTTATCCTTCGCTAAAAGATCTGTCAGAGGTGCTAGCACGGTAGAGTACCCCTTAACCCGGGAACTGCGGGGAGACTCTTAAGAGTTCTCCCGGCGGACTGCGGGGAGACTCTTAAGAGTGAGTGAAAAAAAAAATCAACTTTTGACATCAAATTTTTTTTTTTTTTTATTTATTTATTTTTTTTTTTTTGGCCCCTGGGCCATGCAAAATCTCAGTTCTCTACCTCCCCTCCTTCCCCACTTTCCTCCTCTCCTTCAGTTATCACCTATTTTCCCTGTTATTCCCTTATTCTGAGGTATATATTCGTGCTAACATTAGAAATCCGGTTGGAGGGTGTGGTCATCACTGATAGCAAGCGAATGCAAGAGAGAGAGAGAGAGTATCGATCGACTGTGTCTCAGTGGCCTTGTGGGAAATTGGCGGGAAAGCAGCTTGCCTCACCCATACATTATACAACTCGCGGGCTATATCTCCGATTTTGACCATCCAAACGCTGTTTTCACTCGTTTTATTGTTGTTTCAGGTTAATACCTTTATAATCAACCCATAATAGGCACAATTGGATAAGTATTAATGCTATTAATGGCACAATGAATATTTTAGTGACGGAAACACCTCAAATACGTCAGCACAGGGGGACTCTTCCAATTACCCCCATGCGCACTTGTTAGGTTAACCTCTGAAGTGCACATGGGGGTAATTGGAAACGTCCCCCTGTGCTGACGTATTTGAGGTGTTTCCGTCACTAAAATATTCATTGTGCCATTAATAGCATTAATACTTATCCATATGCGCCTATTATGGGTTGATTATAAAGGTATTAACCTGAAACAACAATAAAACGAGTGAAAACAGCGTTTGGATGGTCAAAATCGGAGATATAGCCCGCGAGTTGTATAATGTATGGGTGAGGCAATCTGCTTTCCGGCCAATTTCCCCCAAGGCCACTGAGACACAGTCGATCGATACTCTCTCTCTCTCTCTTGCACTCGCTTGCCATCAGTGATGACAACACCCTGCTTGCAACTCGCTAATGTTAGCACGAAAATATACCTCAGAATAAGGGAATAACAGGGAAAATAGGTGATAACTGAAGGAGAGGAGGAAAGTGGGGAAGGAGGGGAGGTAGAGGACTGAGATTTTGCATGGCCCAGGGGCCAAAAAAAAAAAAATTATTTTTTTTTTTTTTTTCGATGTCAAAAGTTGATTTTTTTTTTCACTCACTCATAAGAGTCTCCCCGCAGTGCGCCGGGGGAACTCTTATGAGTCTCCCAGCAGCTCCCGGGTTAATGAAGCGTCTGTAGTATCTGATCATACCTAAGAACCTCATGATCTGCTTCTTGGTGGCCGGCCGGGGAAAGTGATCTATCGCAGCTATCTTGTTCTGTGGGGGGCACACCTGGCCCAACCCCACCATTAACATAAGATACTGCACGGACGCCCGCACGAAATCACACTTTGCCAGGTTGACCACCAAGCCAGCCTCACGGAGCCTCTCGAACAGGAGTTCTACGTGCTCACAATGACTCTTAAAGCTGTTGTCATAGATAATAACATCGTCGAGGTATACTTTGCAATTAGGAATGTCTGCTGTTATATCATTCATCAAACTCTGAAAGGTAGCGGGTGCGTTCTTTAGGCCATAAGGCATCACGTTACAGCGGTAGGTAGCACCATCCACCACAAAGCCACATACCTCTTTCGCTCGTTCGGATAAGGGCACCTACCAGTATCCCTTAACCAAATCCACCTTGGTTAGGAACTTTGCATTGCCTATCTTATCCACACAGTCGTCGACCCGAGGAAGAGGGTATGGGTTGGTGGGCGTCAAACCGTTTAACCATCTGTAGTCTACGCAGAATCGCACCTTACCATCCGGTTTTGGTTGCAGCGTGACGGGAGATGTCCACTTCACCACCCCCTTCTCAATCAGCCCCCTTGTTAACATATACTCCAACTCAGCCCGGAGGGCCGGCAGTTTAATAGGGGGCACTCTATAGGGAACTGACTTGAAAGGGGGGTGGTCTCCTACGTCCACGTCGTGCACCTCTAGGGTAGTGGCACCGGGCACCTGGGTGCTCCGCGAAAACAGAGGGGTATGAACCGAACAGGCGCTCCACAGCCACACGCTGATGCTCAGGTAAGTGTTGCAACGCTTCCTAAGCTGCCTGGTTCGTGTTCCCCGCCCACTGGTTCGCAGAGACATGATGATCCCAGTTATCCTGCACCAGAGCTTGACTGTCCCATTCTCCTTCTCCACCTTGACTGCTAAACGTCATCACAGGCACAGTGAGAGGCTCAGGGGGGTGCCTCACATACTCCTTCATGAGATTAACGTGACATAACTGATTGCGCTTATGCGTGTCTGGAGTGGCTACCAAGTAATCCAGGTCCGATAGCTTCTCAACCACCCTATAAGGACCAGTGTACTTCGCGGATAAGGGGTGACCTACAAGGTGCAGTAGAATCAACACCTCCTGACCCACGTGAAACTCCCTGAGTTTAACCTTGAGGTCGTACCTGTCCTTCATGAGGGCCTGAGAGCTAGTCAAATTACGGCCAGCCAACTCCAGACTGCGCAACATCCGTTCTCGACTGTCGAGGACATACTTGAGCATAGAACAAGGTTTTCTGCACCCTCCCATATTTCTTTAACCATATAGAGATGCCCTCTGACACGGTGTCCAAAGACGAGCTCATTAGGGCTGAATCCCAAACTTTCCCCAGGTACCTCCCGTGCAGCAAATAAAACATATGGCAGGCCAAGATCCCAATCTATCCCATTCTCAAAGCAATAACAACGAAGCATAGATTTTAGGGTTGAGTGCCATCGCTCTAACACACCCTGGCTCTCCGGATGATACGCAGATGACACAACCGTAACAATCCCATGCTGCTGCATTGTTTGAACAAAGAGGCTAGAAGTGAAGTTGGATCCTTGGTCTGACTGAATCTCCTGCGGGTTACCATACCGGGAAAAATACACTAGCAAGTTTCGGACCACCGTCTTCGCTGACCCATTTCTCATAGGGTACGCGTCAGGGTACCTTGTTGCTACATCCATGATGGTCAGGAGAAACTTGTTTCCGGCACTTGTAGGGGGAAGTGGGCCAACCATATCAACTATTACCTTACTAAAGGGCGGCCCACTGACAGGAATGGGGTGTAACGGCACCTTAGGAATGCTCTGATTTGGTTTGCCAACCTTCTGACACACATCACACATTGCCACCCATGACACAACTTGTGCTCTCAGACCAGGCCACCAAAATAATTTACCTAAGGCTGCAACCGTCTTACGGACACCCAGATATCCCGCCAGTGGTACATCATGAGCCAACCTAAGTAAGCTTTCCCTGCAAACTCTCGGCACGACCAGCTGGTCTACCTCTCCTGACCCCCCCTCCCAATTCTTCTGCGGATCTTGGAATCGCCGGTACAATATGCCATCTATGAAAAAAAAATCTCCCGACTGTGCATCACTGTCCTCCTATTAATTCGACAGCACCGGTACCACATTCAAGAACCTCCGGGTCTTCTAATTTCAATTTACGAATGTCCGAAGGAGCAAGCTTATCTAAGTGTTTGCGAAACAACTCATGTCCCCCTCCTACATTGAATTTAGCCTCCCATTGCTCTGTCTCTGTGTATCGTTGCTGTCTCTTCGTCTTTTTAAGCCCATCCTCTGCCTTCTTAGTAACAGTTAATGGGTCTTCTCCAGACTCGAAAATCGGTCCTAATAATGAGTCCCCGAGAATGTCCGTTGATACTAAACTCTCAACCGCATCAACTTTCAACCCCTTCTCGGTACCTTTCCTCCGCTTGTCTAAAGACTGTTGACCAGAATGTGACTCCCCTAGATGCAAGATATCTGGTGACAACACACGCCATAGGTTGCACCTGACACTTCTCAACCCACTCCTGCTCCTCCCCACTCACGTCGGCCGGCTTCTCGGCAACGACCAAGGGTGGAGCCTCAGAAGTAGGCCCCGCAAAGTCGTTGCAGAGAAGGAGGTCGACGCCCCCAACAGGTAACTTCTCCACAATTCCTACATCCAGGTCACGAGTCACACCATCAACTTCCATCTTCATTCATACAAGCGGGTATGACCTTGTTGCATTAACCCCCTGAACCACAACTACCCGCGCCGTATTTACAGGTTTACCAGTGAAATTTCTCAACAGTGTTTGCGATGCCCCAGTGTCACGCAAAATTCTCACCTCATGTCTTCTACCCCCCCACTCCACACAACCGAGTCCCCTGTGGTCACTAAAGGCATCACGGACAGGGAATAAGCCTCCCGGATCCTTCTGCACTGGCAGTGTATTTACCTCGGAAGAATTGCCTCTAACAAACTCCGATGTCCTATTGAACACTCCAATGCCGTGAGCAAAAGACACGGCTGCCGGAGGAGGTCGACTAGGGCACTCATTTGCTTTATGACCCTCCTTGTGGCACTTAAAACACATAAATTTCGGTTTCGGCTTATACTGTGATGTAAAAGGCCCCTGACTTTTCTTATACGGTGTGGTGTTAGGTTTGGATTCAGTTTTAGTTTCATTGCTCTTTTGCTTAAATGTGTCGTTGCTACGGGGAGGGGGAGGATAACGGTCCTTAGCACTTGCATCGTACTTCTGTGAGGACCCGCAACCCCGAATCAACGACAGTCGTATATCAGCCATTTCTGCTGCTTCTACTAGAGTTCTTGGGTTTTCTCCTTTAAGTTCAAAGTTAGATCACCGCCCGTGCTCTTAACACCTTACGAGCGGCCTATGCGGTTTATTTATGTGTACCGCACAGCGGGGTGTTTTTAGCCAAAATAGGGCTGTTTACGTGATCATTTTCATGCCTAAATAAGACCCAGAACGTAAAACAAGTACCTATCCCTGAAAGGGCATAAACAGAGCTTTCGAATGACACCATAACGATCCTTGTATGATGGATAGTTTTCTTGCAATAACCGTGCAACGCGAGTGCAAAAAAGCAGGTAATTCGGTACTTTCAGTACATAATTGAGTATGTAGCGAGTGAGAGAGGGAGGAGGGAGCTGAGATTTGTGTCAGTAGGTTCGCCGCGGTGGTCTGGAGCAGTCATACGCTCGCTAGTCTCCTGCCACCACTTGTCTCTCTCTCTCAGCCACATTACGTGCTGAAATTGCCACTCGACCTATGTCGAGCGCCGCCACATAGTCCAGCTTTATTTAACTCGACTTATGTTGCTCGCCGCTAAATAAGGGTTAAAGAACTGCTCCAACATCATTAACTGCTTAATTCCATCAAATGTTGTTACCTTCTCAGATCGGAGCCAGTTCCCCATAGTATCGGACAAGTCCCGGGCGTGTTCCAAAAAAAGGTGCTATCTCTTCCCTTAGTTACACCCCGGACCTTCAAACGGTACGTTTCTGGTTGCAGTTCGTAAGCCCTCAGGACAGCCTCCTTGAGATCCTCGTACACAATACATGACTCCAAAGGTAACACATCGTAGGCAAGACCCTTGCCTATTAATCTAGAGGATACAAGTGCTGCCCATTTATTCTCTGGCCACTGGTGTTCCTGGCACTTCTTCTCAAAGCGTGCGAAACACTCTGTTACACCACTCTCATCAATCACTGGAACCAGTTTCAATAAGTGCGAGAGAGATTGATCATGAACACGGTTACCAACCCCAAGTCGCTGTCCCGTTGTCTCTACCCGCGACTTCTCTACGTCCATGTCGGCACAGTAGCTAGTCGACTCTAAATCAGCTTGGATTTTTGCTATCTCTATGTGCTGCTGACTGATAGTTTATCTCTCTTTTATCTTGGCTCTCTCTTCTATCTTGGCTAATTCTAATTGCTGCTGAAGCTCACATGCCCTTTGTTGCTGCTGAAGCTCACATGCTCTTTGTTGCTGTTGAACCTCAGATACCCTGATAGCCTTTCTCTCTTCGATCTTAGCTAATTCGAGCTGAAACAATAATTCTGGAGTTAACCCTTGAGGAGGTGAAGGTGCTACAATGTTTGAAATTACCGGTGGTCCCCGCAGGGGCAACCCAGCCTGCCAGCCACCACCCAACTGTGGAAGCGTACTCGGGGTCGGCAAATTACGGGGATGGCTGGGAGTCGAGTGTAGGGGAAGCATGGCCGAAAGGCTCTGAGCACTCAACCATTCTCGCTCACCAGTCACCCTGCCTAGTACACACGTTATCAAGTTATCCCTGGTCATGCTGCTAGTACCCGCATGACCGATAGCTGTGGCCAGGCATTGAAGACCGTACCGATCCATACCCTCCAACCGCTCGGCAGTAACAGGCCATTGCAAAAATATCCTAGCATCCTCCTCGCAGTTCACCTGATTAACCCTTTCATCATGCTGCTGTTCCTCAGTTTCGACATTACGTACTGTGTCTCCATTCTCCTCTGATCCGGTATAAGACATGATGCTCACAAAAAAAATTCACCTCAATATTCAGAAAAGAAGCACCCCAAACTCTTATACCTCGATATACACACAAAAATTCTCGGAAATACTCAAGGGCTATACTATGTTGATAAAAAAAAATATTCTTGCTGATCCCCGCAAAATATTCCCCAAAACAACAAATGTTCCCTGCTAATAAATATAGGTTCACCAAATCCTAGGTAAGGTCACCATTTGTTACGACTGAGGTTTAAATATATCAGGGCTCTTATTCATTGGACTAGTAATGGCATCAATGCTACAACGGAAAGCGCTAGATCCAACCTCTGATGTATATTCCCAGTGAACAAAGAACACAAATACTCTCCAGAGTTCTATATGCAATAATAGGTTATCAAACTCTCAATAAATGTGCGTCTACTCTAGGCTTAATGTTATGTAAAAACAGCCTATTACTACCTATAACCGAAGGTGCTTGGTTATGGTATGCAAAGTAAGGTGGTAAGGGAAGTTACAGCTTACGTTACTTTAATCAATAAATGTCAGGCACTCCTGCATGAAAGAAAGTGCACTAAAGTCCTTCAACACCAACAAGGAACCTTCTTTAACTATTAGATGCAATGAAGATGCTGGAATCGGAAATGGAACCCAACAAGGCAGGCAGCGGAACCCTGCTCAAGCAGGCTATGCTCACAAAAAGGCAGGATATATAATGCAGTCGGAGCCAAGAATATCCTAAACGCTACAACAATAATAATCGCCACGACAATGCAGTATTCCTATCAACAAAAAGAGCCTAAGTCGTTTGTGTCTCAATACATCAAACTAGGCTGCGAAATGCTTGTGTAATCATAAACGGGTATGCATAATAAGAGTAATTGGTTTAACATACTTAATGTCTACTATGACTGATAAAGTCTAGCTAGAGTCAATGATACGAGATACTGGTGCGCATGGCATGCCGCATAGCCTAGTGCAAATCTCAAGTTTGTGCGTCAAGTATTACGTTATAGTGAAGGGTAGCTCTCTTGAGAAACCTTAATACCGAAGTATTAAGCGTTCTCCTGGCGTACCTCAAAGACAAACAACCGAGCTTAGAACAGTGCAGAATGGTATTGGCAGAAAGCCCTCATTCGTGCATGCTCTACTCTCAATGGCACACAGACTAGAATTTACCCAATCAACTCCAGTTCTCAGGTATGTCGTGCAGCTTTTAACTAAAGCCAGCACCCATCGGAAACAATACCTTATAGTATCAGACTCCTAGTCTAGCATTATCTAATCCAGCAGAACACTAATAATTATAGGAAGCGGTACTGAACAATATGAATGCCAACCAATGCTTCGTGATCAACTTATCTTAACAACTAACATACATGGGTTATATAAGACCTTAACGCACAATACAACTGGCCAGCATGAAGCTGATTATGCAGAGTTAACCAGAGGGGGTATAATATTAACCTCTGAAGTGCGCATGGGGGTAATTGGAAACGTCCCCCTGTGCTGACGTATTTGAGGTGTTTCCGTCACTAAAATATTCATTGTGCCATTAAAAGCATTAATACTTATCCATATGCGCCTATTATGGGTTGATTATAAAGGTATTAACCTGAAACAACAATAAAACGAGTGAAAACAGCGTTTGGATGGTCAAAATCGGAGATATAGCCCGCGAGTTGTATAATGTGTGGGTGAGGTGATCTGCTTTCCCGCCAATTTCCCCCAAGGCCACTGAGACACAGTCGATCGATACTCTCTCTCTCTCTCTCTTGCACTCGCTTGCCATCAGTGATGACAACACCCTGCTTGCAACTCGCTAATGTTAGCACGAAAAAATACCTCAGAATAAGGGAATAACAGGGAAAACAGGTGATAACTGAAGGAGAGGAGGAAAGTGGGGAAGGAGGGGAGGTAGAGGACTGAGATTTTGCATGGCCCAGGGGCCAAAAAAATAAAATAAAATAAAAAAAATAAAATAAAAACAAAAATTTGTTTTCGATGTTAAAAGTTGATTTTTTTTTTCACTCACTCAAAAGAGTCTCCCCGCAGTGCGCCGGGGGAACTCTTAAGAGTCTCCCCGCAGCTCCCGGGTTAATAAAAGGTGGTGAAAGATATGGAAAATGAGAGAGATAGGCAGAGGAACAGGTTCTCAGGTGCAGGTAGGAGGACAGATATCAAAGGGATAAGAGGGATGCATTTTAGAAACCAGATCTGAGGGAGAGAGTAGCAAGAGAGCTGTATATATACTAGCACTAGCTCGCACCGCATAAGCAAAGCGGTAACAAGTCCTCCAGCCAATTCCAAAGAGGCCAACCAACCATGACGTCACCAAGCATGGTAAAAAAACTCTTCCAACCAATTCCCAAGAGGCCAGCCAGCCGTGACGTCATCGAGCATGGCAAAAAACACTGCGCGCCTCCTCTCACTCTGTTCTACTCTCTCTTTTTCTCTCTCAAATCCTATCATTACTACTTAACCCGGCAAGCGCGATAGGCCTCACGGAAGGCTTCCTATAGGGAACGCGATAGGCCTCACGGAAGCAGGACCATAAAAAAAGCCTTCCAAAAAAAAAAAAGGGCCTATCAAAACAAAGGATTTTGTCTCTAGGTGAGATAATTCCCCTCTAGTACTCATCCATGTGTTTCTCACCCCTCCCCCTCCCCTCCTTCCCCACCTTATTCCCCCCTACCCCCCCTCCTCAATTATCACCTATTTATCCACTTATTATCATCATTTATCGGTTATTTTTCTCTCCCGCGATAATGTAGCACAAGTGGGTTGCATAAAAGATCGTTATGCAACACCCAGACACCGGCACACACCGCCCCGCTCGTCTCAGTTGACTCCCAGACAGCGAGAGGGGAGGGCTGCCTGTGTCTCTCTCTCGCCTGAGATTATGACCGGGTGGCCAATATCTTCGTTTTTCACCACCCAAATGCTTTTCCCACTTATTTTAGCACTCTTGAAGGTTCATATATACATCATATATGTAAAATAAAAGCATACCGAAAACAAATAATGGTTTATATTGTAAATATAACGAATTCTGTCAGAATCCAGGGCTAGAAATTCACAAATAACTACCCTAGAACCTAGGTCTATATCTCGCTTGTCAGGTTAATGATAAAACATATACTTTGCAATTAAATATATAAAGCCTTGACATGGGCGAAAACAAAGAGCCTTTCTGGACTGCCCATGACACAAGCTTTCATATGAAATAAAGCACACAATAATACATCAACTGTAGCCACATCCACTGCCCTGACGATCCTAGCAAGTCACTGTAGGACAAGCCATGCGGTTCTAACGGAGTGGTTAACGTCACATTACATATTGCGAATCAAAGTAAAACAAATCCGAAAGAATTCTATAGTTATATCAGAAAGAATAAAGTAGTTACTTCAACTGTTGGACCGTTAGTCGTGAAAATGGAGAATACACCAAAGACGAAGAACAAATGAGTAATGCCCTCAATATCTTCTTTGCATCAGTTTTTACAACAGAAGACCTCGGTGATATCCCTACACCATCGCTGATTCAGATTGATAATTCAGATGTTCTAGGCAAGCTCAAGGTAAATAAAACGCCTGGACCTGATACAATCTCGCCTAGAGTTCTAAAGAAAGCTAAGGATGAGCTCTCCAAACCACTGACATTACTATTCAATAAATCCTTGCAGTCTGGAACTATGCCTGATCAGTGGAAGCTAGCCAACGTAACACCGATATTAAAAAAAGGCAGCAAATCCCTACCCATTAACTATCGTCCAATTAGCTTAACCTCAGTTGTATGTAAAATGCTAGAAACGGTCATACAGGACAGACTCTTAAATCACTTAGAGGAAAATAACATACTTAAAGATACTCAACACGGCTTTCGTAAAAAACGTTCCTGTTTAAGGGGACCGACCAGATAATTACGCTACTTCCAGGTCTTACTATCAATTTAAATTAAATTTGGCACAGGTGTATATGACCATAAAACTGGATAAAAAAAAAAAAAAAAAAAATCATAGTACTGCAGAAAATGATAAACTCCTACAGAAATCCCCATAGCACATGTTTTATGTGATCAAACAACTCACAAAAGGTGTATCTCTCTCTCCGCCGCAATGTTGCATCTCTCTCGCTATTCTATCGCTACTATAATAATCAGTGTTCCTCAGAGCTATCCCAGTGCATACCACCTCCTTTACGTAGGGCACATGGTACCCGTCTTGCAACTCAATCCCACCCCTACTCTGTGCAACTCTCCAACCCAAGAGTGAAACGTTACTCTCAAACTTTCTTCTACTCAACATCTGAGCTCTGGAACTCTCTCCCAGAATCAGTCTTTCCCTCTTCCTATGACTTAACCCGTTGAGCCCCGGCTAGTTATAATATTTTGTTCACCCCCGTCCCAAGCCATTTTCACTTATTTTTTTTGTTTGCTAAAATGGAAGACAAGGATGAGAAATGAAAAAAAAAAAAAAAAAAATCACCTCTGACATTTTTTTTTTGGGGGGGGGGGGGGGGTGTGGGGGGGTGGGGGGGGGGGGGAGCTTCAACAAAATTTGTTGAGCCAAAATGGAAGAGAATGGTGAGAAATGAACACACAAATAAAAAAAACTCATTTCGGTCATTTGGGGGGCGGGTGGGGGGGTTTCAATAGTTCGTCTCCCCCGCATGACCACCCGCCCGGGAGCACTAGGGTAAAAACTGAGTATGGCATTGTACGGCATACATTCTAAGGAGTATCTCACATAAATCTCAAGCCTCTAGCTCCCATACGACCGGAGTAATGAAGGTTCAAAGTGGCGGTAAACTAGGGGTGTAAACTATCCCCACTAAGCCCACCACCACCAGCCGCGCGGCTGTCTCGGCCCGCTCACACCTACTGGCCCGGCTCCCACACACACTACGGTACCGCCCCCTCCTATTCTCCCGCCATTTCCTACCTTACGAGCCACGTAAGTGTTTTTTATATGTCGGACGCACGTGATGCGTCGCTGGGAGTTGGTGATCAAAGACTGCCGACGCAACACGTGCGACGCTGGGTCTCAACGGGTTAAATTACTTCAAACTCCGTGTGTCCAGGCATTTTGGCTCGAACGTCCCTTGATTTTGGCCCTGTCACTCTTTCAACTATGGGGGAGGCACTCGCTATAGGCAGTTATGCCTTTTGCCTCCCTCAATCACATAGAAAAACAAAATCTATAGTTTCTATAAAACACATTTTATATATTTTGTGTATTTGTTCGATTTAGGTGATGACGGATTCAGGCGAATATATTTATACAAAAATTACAACTTTGATGACATATTGTGAACAAAATTAAATTATTAGAGTAAATTTGGTTTATAGGCCTTTTAGTGTTTTTAACACCTTACGAGCGGCCTATGCGGTTTATTTATGTGTACCGCCCAGCGGGGTGTTTTTAGCCAAAATAGGGCTGTTTACGTGATCATTTTCATGCCTAAATAAGACCCAGAACGTAAAACAAGTATCTATCCCTGAAAGGGCATAAACAGAGCTTTCGAATGACACCATAACGATCCTTGTATGATGGATAGTTTTCTTGCAATAACCGTGCAACGCGAGTGCAAAAAGCAGGTAATTCGGTACTTTCGGTACATAATTGAGTATGTAGCGAGTGAGAGAGGGAGGAGGGAGCTGAGATTTGTGTCAGTAGGTTCGCCGCGGTGGTCTGGAGCAGTCATACGCTCGCTAGTCTCCTGCCACTACTTGTCTCTCTCTCTCAGCCACATTACGTGCTGAAATTGCCACTCGACCTATGTCGAGCGCCGCCACATAGTCCAGCTTTATTTAACTCGACTTAAGTGGTGAGCCGCTTTTTAAGGGTTAATTACGTTTCTAATGGTATATACAACATTCCTATTGGTCCAATAATAACTGTAAAATAACATCCGATAGTGTGGCAATATAGGTTCTGAGAAAAACAGGTGAAAGTCTAAGGTCATTAGGTGAACATTTTTACTTTTGTTTTTTAGATTTACAATATTTTATGCGGGAACATGGCAAATTAGAAGATAAAGCGTATGGTAGGTTGTACAGTAGCTTACGCTCTTTCGATTTATATAGGTATGCTCCTCGTACGACCAGTAGTTACTGAGCATGTTAATTTCAAAGTTCGCTATATAACGTTTTTAGAATTACAGGAAAAGTTTGGAAAACATTAAAAAATACTATTTCCAATGGGTTTTTACTAATAACATTTCACTGGCTTATGAAGGGATGTTGACTCTTGTTGAGTAAACACCTATTGGTGTTTTCAGGATTTCGAGTTTTTTAAGCCTAAATTAACCGGTCGGTCCCCTAACAAACCTCTTATACTTCTTCCACGATATCCTCATCCTCTACGATAAGAGTAAAGCTGTAGATATTATATACCTTGATTTTCAAAAGCCTTTGACAAAGTTCCCCACAAACGTTTACTGCTAAAACTAAAAGCGCATGGAATACAAGACGGTGTGTTGGAATGGATAGAAAATTGGCTCAACAACAGAAAGCAAAGTTTAGTCATAAACGGTAAGGCATCTAAATGGACCAATGTAAGTAGCGGGGTACCCCCGGGATCGGTACTAGGACCAATTATCTTTCTAATTACATCAAAGACATAGATGAGGATCTCACCTGTACAATCTAAAAATTTACTGACAATACAAAAATTGCAAATAGCGTACTCTCAAAAGAACAAGTTGACGATATGCAACACAATCTAGATAAATTGTCATGTTGGGCCCAAATTTGGCAAATGAGTTTCAATCCGGATAAAAAAAATGGATAAATGTAAAGTACTACATATCGGATACCTAAATGAGAAAGCAAACTATTCAATGAATGGCACTCAGCTTAAGAATGTAAACAGAGAAACCGATCTGGGAGTAACAATATCGAGTAACCTAAAACCGAATCAACAATGTTCCGAAGTTATTAACCCGTACAGCCCCAGCGACGCGTCTGACGCGTCGGCGATGTATGTAACGCACAGCCCCAGAGACGCGCCTGACGCGTCACCCTAATTGCGCCGACCATAACCTCAGGTGTAGCCACTCAAGAGGGCTCAGATTTGTATGGGAACTGTGTACGTATCCCACGCAACCGTGCCGATGGTTGAAAACTCTCAAAGTCCACGTGCGTGCGCGTGAGCGTGCAATAACCTGTTTTTTTGGGGTAATTGCCTTCAATTTTGTACTCCTGTAAAATACGTTTTCGGGGGCTCTGTAGGACCATCTTTTAAGCTTTTTGAGCGGTTTTTCGTGGTTTTTCCTTCATTCCTAACACATTCGCTATTGTTTCTGGAATAAAACCATTTTTTGAAAACCGGCCGGGTTCTGGTGAACAAACATTACAAAACTAGCCGGGGCTCCACGGGTTAAGAAGGCAAACAAAATAATTGGCTTTATAGGCAGGTCATTTGAGTATAAATCCAAAGAAGATATCCTAACCCTTTACAATTCCTTAGTCCGCCCTCTTCTGGAATACTGCGTTCAATCCTGGTGCACTTATTACCAAAAAGATATAAACAAGCTAGAACGAGTTCAACGTAGAGTTACCAAAATGATACCTAGCCTAAAGAACAAACCATACAATAGAGCGTCTTAGAGAATAAAATATATTTCCTTTAACCCAACGCAGATTAAGAGGTGACTTAATTCAACTGTTCAAAATCATCAAAGGCATCGACAATATGAACTGTTCCTCGTCTTCCCACTCCTCCTCCAGTGCACCCTAACTTCTTCTAAGGCTCTTCCTCTTCCTCACTGAACCTTTCCATCTTACTCTTCGCTCTTTCTACTCTCATATTTCTTTATTTTACTCTAACCATGCTATACCCTGATCCAAATAAGTAGACCAATACTCCTGAACATTAACTTCTATAACTCACAAACGACTAGAGTACTCAAGCTATTATTTCTACCATTTGGAAAGGGTCAGCCAGGGAATAGGTGTGGACGTTTATAGCCCATTTGCTCTAGCCCTTATTGAGTTGCAGAGGTTTTGGTTAACAATTTCTGGCTTACCTACTTGGAACAGGGTATAGCTATTATATTTAAGTAAATTATCCCCTGCTCTATCCCGCGTTTAGAATTCTTTATGTCTTTATTTTGGTTAACCTTTGAAGATTATGATGCATTTTAACAGTTTATTCTGGTTTTCATTACACAATATTATACAGTTTATAGAGGATCTGTGGGAATTACCGGTATAGGGGTAAAAACTCAATATACTCTTTGACTTCCGTATACCTTTCCTAATCTGAATAAAACCGTCTAATAATAGCCGGAAAACAAAACAGAAATGCGTAATCGGATCTTGATAGGGTCGCTGAAGGCCAATACTCATTCTAATTAACCCTTTTCAGCACAATGACGCCGTTTTACCTTTGATTTTGGTTAAAATTAGACGATTGCATGTAGTTTCAGAAGGAAGTTTGTCATTTGGAGCCCTCATCCTGTGAATAAAAATTATTCAACCTCCGTATGACCAGGCATGTTGTCTTTTAACGTATCTTCGATTTAGCTCTTTTATTATTGTTTTAAATTTAGGGGGACACTTGTTACAGTCAGGTTTGTCTATTTTCTCCCTCATACACATAATACAAAACACACCCACACACACACACATACAAATGCAAACTCACACACCCAAGCATACACACACACACACAAAGAAACATACACACACAAACAAAAATACACACACACACACAAACAAATACAGTCACACACACAAACACACACATACACACACCCACACATACACAATCGACTACATGTCTCCCTAAATGCTTCCATCAACCTCAACATCCAATGACTAACCAACAGGCAGGGAACAAGCCATTAAGGTAGTGGTGTCTCCAGTCTCTCTCTCTCTCTCTCTCTCTCTCTCTCTCTCTCTCTCTCTCTCTCTCTCTCTCTCTCTCTCTCTCTAATATATATAATAATAATGTTATTTATATTATACGTTTTATTGATAATCGTAGCTGTAGGCTAAAAATGTACTGAGGAACATTTTGTAGCTTAACTCTTACTTATATAAACTTAAAATAAGGACCAAACCAAGAGATTGCATAATTATGAGCTAGTTAACCAGTAAACTGTCTTCGTGGTGCAATGCATAAGTGTGTTGATTTTCGGTGTGAGCGTCCTGGCTTCGAATCCCCGGACTGCCACATGTGTTTGTTAATTTTCATTAATCGAGTTTAGGAGTAAAGTTGGTTGGTGGAGAGAACATAATAATATATTATGAACTAAGTTTGTAGATGGCTTTTGAGTTAAGATAGTAGTTACACATTTTAAAAGGGCTTGCTCAATGCTTATGAGATGATTTACTGACTATGTTTACTGTTTATCTAGGATAGAGCTTACATATCATGTAAGAATTGAATGTTGGTAGTTTGTCTAGTCGGTTGCTGTGCTATGTTCACTGCTCACTTGGGATTAGGTTACACAATTTATTCAGGTCATATTTTTGTAAGATAAGTCAAAATAATGAGGTATGGTTTTCACGATTTTCTGAGGTATTGTATTATAGGAAGGTGGTGTATACTTGAGCGCGTTTTCCGGCAGTTATGTGTGTGTGTATCTTTGTGTATGTATGTACTATGTATATATGTGTGCATTTATAAGTAGCCTACAAGTGTGTGCGCGCGTCAGTGAAGGTAGGCATACGTCTTCTGTGTGTTTGTTGTTTCTGTCTTCACGCGTGTGTGTGTATGTGTGTGCCAATTTATCTCATAAGGGGTGATTGTTATTTATTTATTTATTTATTTATATTAACTTTTGTTTTTTATCCCTAAACCTCCATCAATCTTATGAAAATACCCTCAAGAACCCCGTTTGAGATCAATTTGTTCATTTTTCGGTGAAAACATTCTTCGGCCGTGGTTCCTACTCAATTGCAGGTTCGCTATCGCTTGCCAGGTAAAAATCGACAATTATGACACGAAAGGTCTTAAAATATTTTACAATCTCAACACGAGCGTGACTGAACATGAGGGGTCTTAAGGTTTTTGTATTAAGCTTGATGGAGGTCTAGGGAGCAAACTAAACCCCTCCCCCACCTACATAGGCCTAATTATAATATTTTAATTTTAACCTGGATCGTAACTCTTTGACTTCTTCACTAATAACAACCATCATGTTTGCTTTGTTTAACCCTCCTGGCCCGGGCAGGCTCTCAAAATGACAGTGTGGGCTACCCGGGCGATCTGGCCGAAAAATGTCTAGGCCTAGGCTACCGTATTTTTGTTTAGTTTAACTGCTAGAAATTTCCCATGCATCTATAAATGTAGTGCGGTTTCCAATCTGTAGACTGGCGTTGAGTAGAGCTCTCTATGTCAACTGGTTCAGTTGTGATGACAATTTCAGTGGAGAGCACTTGCAGGCGATGCTAGCAATATGACGATCTTTTCACTCCTGAAACAACGACATACAGACATACAATAACAAACGAGTCTTCTCTTTCTTGTTTTCGGAGGTGCGGTGACGTAACGATCGGCTTTGTTAACATGCGTCGGACACACGGCGTTCAGACCAAGCTGAATAGGCTTTCAAGCTTACAGATTTTAAAATGACACCCGGGCACCGGCCCTAAATTCGTGGTGTCATTTTAAAATGACAACCGGGCCAGGAGGGTTAATAAAACTCCTCTCAGAGACTTTTGAGAAAAAGTTGTACATTATTCTATATAAAATGGTCCGGCTAAAGGCCGGTTTTTCCTAAATTACAGGCTTGCTATCGCTCGCCAGGAATATTTGACACTTAACCCGTACAGCCCCAGCGACGCGCCTGACGCGTCGGCGATGTATGTAACGCACAGCCCCAGAGACGCGCCTGGCGCGTCACCCTAATTGCGCCGACCGTAACCTCAGGTGTAGCCACTCAAGAGGGCTCAGATTTGTATGGGAACTGTGTACGCATCCCACGCAACCGTGCCGATGGTTGAAAACTCTCAAAGTCCACGTGCGTGTGCGCGAGCGCGCAATAACCTGTTTTTTTAGGATAATTGCCTTCAATTTTTTACTCTTATAAAATCCGTTTTCGGGGGCTCTGTAGGACCATTTTTTAAGCTTTTTGAGCGGTTTTTCGTGGTTTTTCCTTCATTCCTAACCCATTCGCTATTGTTTCTGGAATAAAACCATTTTTTGAAAACCGGCCGGGTTCTGGTGCGCAAACATTACAAAACTAGCCGGGGCTCCACGGGTTAAAAGGCACGAATAGTTTAAATGTTAGCAAAGGAATTAGGCGAAAGGTATTAAAACCACCAAACTAATGGGCCAAACGTCTTAAAATCTCAAAACTAATGAGACTAAGCATGAGGGTAGAGGAGGTCCAGAAAAAAAAAATCCTGTTAAGCTTGGCTTAAAAGCATAATTTTCGCATGCACTACAAAACTCCCGTACTATCCCAAAAAGAATACGAGAAGCAAGCGCTCAACTAAACTAAAAACACCTATATATACTACAAGGAAACTGGCGTGAAAAGAAAAAATATCAAAAGAAAGGAAAATATATGGATCAGTAATAAATTCAACATATAGATAAGTAAATCCCGAAACGCATGACACAAACTAAAATAAACGAAGCGAAGTAAATCAAGCCATAACAAATAAACTAAACATTAACCCTTAATTAGCGGCTCACCACATAAGTCGAGTTAAATAAAGCTGGACTATGTGGCGGCGCTCGACATAGGTCGAGTGGCAATTTCAGCACGTAATGTTGCTGAGAGAGAGAGACAAGTGGTGGCAGGAGACTAGCGAGCGTATGACTGCTCCAGACCACCGCGGCGAACCTACTGACACGAATCTCAGCTCCCTCCTCCCTCTCTCACTCGCTACATACTGAATTATATGGGGAAAGTACCGAATTACATGCTTTTTGCACTCGCGTTGCACGGTTATTGCAAGAAAACTAGCCATCATAAAAGGATCGTTATGGTGTCATTCGAAAGCTCTGTTTATGCCCTTTCAGGGATAGGTACTTGTTTTACATTCTGGGTCTTATTTAGGCATGAAAATGATCACGTAAACAGCCCTATTTTGTCTAAAAACACCCCGCTGGGCGGTACATATAAATAAACCGCATAGGCCGCTCGTAAGGTGTTAAATAAACAAATAAATATATAAATCCCGAAAGGCACCAGAATAATCAAGTGACAAAAATATGAAGAAAAACCTGGAGAAAATATTGTTGAGTGTGGTGACATTGTTGCGGGGCTGGAGAAAACGGGAGGTAGGGGAAAATGGGAGGTGGGAGAAAATGGGAGTGGGAGAAAATGGGAGTTGGGAGAAAATGGGAGGTGGGAGAAAACGAGAGGTGGGAGAAAACTGGAGGTGGGAGAAAATGGGAGGTGGGAGAAAATGGGAGGTGGCAGAACACAGAAGGTGGGAGAAAACGGAAGTGGGAGAAAACGGAAAGTGGGAGAAAACGGAAGGTGCGAGAAAAGGGAAGGTGAGAGAAAACGGGAAGTGGGAGAAAATGAGAGGTGGGAGAAAATGGGAGGTGGTAGAAAACAGGAGGTGGGAGAAAACGGGAGGGGTTAACCTCTGAAGTGCGCATGGGGGTAATTAGACACCTCTCCCTGTGCGCATGTATTTGAGGTGTTTCCGTCACTAAAATATTCATTTTACCATTAATAGCATTAATACTTGAAGCCCTCCGAATCATAAGGGGACCAACCAACATTTTGTTACTTCTGAGAAAATCAAGGTCAAAGTTTGGCAATGTTCAAAATATGTGTAACTGTTTAACCCGGTAAGGTGCTCTCTTCATATTTTTACTGAAAGTAGCTGAAACACTACTCTTTCATCCCAGCATGTAAAAATAGGGGGTCCCACGTCTATATTTATAGTAAAAACACCCAAACCAAAATTATCCTCTTTTTTTAATGGCCAAAAGGGAGAAAATCTAACATTAACAGCACTTTGACCACGATGTTTTTCTTTTAACCCTTAATTAGCGGCTCACCACATAAGTCGAGTTAAATAAAGCTGGACTATGTGACGGCGCTCGACATAGGTCGAGTGGCAATTTCAGCACGTAATGTTGCTGAGAGAGAGAGACAAGTGGTGGCAGGAGACTAGCGAGCGTATGACTGCTCCAGACCACCGCGGCGAACCTACTGACACAAATCTCAGCTCCCTCCTCCCTCTCTCACTCGCTACATACTGAATTATATGGGGAAAGTACCGAATTACATGCTTTTTGCACTCGCGTTGCACGGTTATTGCAAGAAAACTAGCCTTCATAAAAGGATCGTTATGGTGTCATTCGAAAGCTCTGTTTATGCCCTTTCAGGGATAGGTACTTGTTTTACGTTCTGGGTCTTATTTAGGCATGAAAATGATCACGTAAACAGCCCTATTTTGGGTAAAAACACCCCGCTGTGCGGTACATATAAATAAACCGCATAGGCCGCTCGTAAGGTGTTAAAGATAATAATGCACTGATATTGGGTAGTGTACGTAATTTTCCATCATTCCCACCAACAAGCCTCCAATTTCCATACTCCAGGTAAGGCAGGTAAGTAGTTAATAATTAACAGGTAAGTACAAGGGTATGGGTAAGTGAACGTACTTTTGTGGTTTAAACATAATAAAACAATGTTAATAGAATAACAACGTGCACAACTTACATTGTAGGTTGAATGAGGTTTGATATAGTCAGGTTGAGTCATGTAATAATCCAGGACAAGGTGTAATCCATAGAGATTAACAGGATGTCAAACGAGAGACGAGTTCATTATTTTTAGCCTTTATTATTGTAAGAGAGAATAAAGAGAGAAAGATAAAAAGACAAAAAGAGAGAGGAGAGAGAGCTAATCTTCCTGATGGACCTGGTTCTGGCTCGGGGTCCTCATTTTTGTTCTGCATAGTCACTAATTAGCCTATTGTTGGCGGATACTGTCTTATTAAAAATGTGGTTATTTATAACTCTGTGCTGTAAAAAAGAAAGGTGTAATAATCGATAATATGAGCAATGACCCCGCCGCACCATGCATTCACTAGAGAGATGGGTCCAGAAAAAAAAACTCAAGCATAAATCTGCCCTTAAGTGATCACTGCCAGGCTATATTAAGCCCTTCTGTACCGGCCACGTCTTTTCATCACAATGTTGGTATGTAGTCTTCATCACTGTCATCACTAGAATGAACGGTGGTGTCCATTCCTATCAAAGAGTTGCGTCTTTTTGTTGCACCATAGGCCTAGAATGTACGTAGGCTAATATTTGTCACTCCCGATGGACCTGGTTTGGGCTCGTTGGGGTCCTCATTTTTGTTCTGCATGGTCACTAATTGTTGGCGGATACTTATTGGTTATTTAGAACACTGTGCTGTAAAAAATAAAGGTGTAATAAGCGATAATATGAGCACTGAACCCGCCCCACCATGTATTCCTCAGAAACCGCGGGAGACTATGTTATTGTGTGAAGGCTGCCACCCCGCCAATGGGAGAGCAGAGCCGAGCGCGAGGTGGGTTGGCGGCGAGTTTTCATTGGTTCACGCACCATCGCCCGCGCGGGAGAGTGAGAGTATGGAGGGATTAACTGAGTGTCGTTTGGACCCCTTGTGTCATGTTATATTTTTCCCAGGATATTGGTGAGTGTTCCCGAAAGGCGAAAAAGTTACCTTCACGTCCAGGACTCTCACTCTTACAGTGTTCGTCTTAAGGAAACCAAACAACTACCAGTGTGTAGGGGAGAAGTTGGGCTATGGCGCCACGTTCTTGGCGCGGAAATTCAAAAAAATGTCGGTTGGTCCCCTTATGATTCGGAGGGCTTCACTTATCCATATGCGCCTATTATGGGTTGATTATAAAGGTATTAACCTGAAACAACAATAAAACGAGTGAAAACAGCGTTTGGATGGTCAAAATCGGAGATATAGCCTGTGAGTTGTATAATGTATGGGTGAGGCAAGCTGCTTTCCTGCCAATTTCCCCCAAGGCCACTGAGACACAGTCGATCGATACTCTCTCTCTCTCTCTTGCATTCGCTTGCTATCAGTGATGACCACACCCTGCAACCGGATTTATAATGTTAGCACAAAAATATACCTCAGAATAAGGGAATAACAGGGAAAATAGGTGATAACTGAAGGAGAGGAGGAAAGTGGGGAAGGAGGGGAGATAGAGGACTGAGATTTTGCATGGCCCAGGGGCCAAAACAAAAATAAAACAAAAAATAAAACATTTGATGTCAAAAGTTGATGTTTTTTTTCTCTGACTCTTAACACCTTACGAGCGGCCTATGCGGTTTATTTATGTGTACCGCACAGCGGGGTGTTTTTAGCCAAAATAGGGCTGTTTACGTGATCATTTTCATGCCTAAATAAGACCCAGAACGTAAAACAAGTACCTATCCCTGAAAGGGCATAAACAGAGCTTTCGAATGACACCATAACGATCCTTGTATGATGGATAGTTTTCTTGCAATAACCGTGCAACGCGAGTGCAAAAAGCAGGTAATTCGGTACTTTCGGTACATAATTGAGTATGTAGCGAGTGAGAGAGGGAGGAGGGAGCTGAGATTTGTGTCAGTAGGTTCGCCGCGGTGGTCTGGAGCAGTCATACGCTCGCTAGTCTCCTGCCACCACTTGTCTCTCTCTCTCAGCCACATTACGTGCTGAAATTGCCACTCGAGTTATGTCGAGCGCCGCCACATAGTCCAGCTTTATTTAACTCGACTTATGTTGCTCGCCGCTAAATAAGGGTTAAGAGTCTCCCCGCAGTCCGCCGGGGGAACTCTTAAGAGTCTCCCCGCAGTTCCCGGGTTAAATGATGATGATGGCGAGATGAGGTGAGCTGAAGATGAGGTGTTGTGTAAGGTATGATAGAGAGAGAGAGAGAGAGAGAGAGATGTGAGTTGGTAAATGGCAGAGAGATGATGATGGCCATAATTATGAGCAAAGCTGAAAATGAGGTGTTGTGTAGGTGAGAGAGAGAGAGTGAGAGAGTATGTATGTGTGCGTGTATGGATGAACTCTACACAAACACCTATGTACAGTACCTCAAAAAGTACGCAAGCTAACACAGATATTTGGAGAAAGAGAGAGAGAGAGAATGAGTGGTAGGAGATAGAAATGAGCTGATGATAGTTCACTTAAAATGAGATGAGGTTAGGTTATGATGATATGTTTTGTAAGACTGTGTGTGAGAGAGAAAGAGTGTGTATGTGAAAGGATGCATGTGTGTGATTGTGGATTAAAAGGGGAAGGGTTTATTTATTGGCAGATTAATGTATTTTTAAATTATTATTTTAGTTTCCTCCCTAGACTACTATCAAGCTAAAAATATGAACTCAAGATCCTACTTCTAGACACATTTTTACATTATCGGCAGAACAATATTCAAGCCTACGACCGGTTCCTCCCAAATGGCAGGCTCACAATCGCTCGCCAGGAAGAATTCGACACCTAAATGGCACGAAACGTCTTAATATTATCAAAGAAATGGCGCGAAATATCTTAAAATCTCAAAACTAATGGTGCTAAACATGAGAGAGAGAGAGTTCAGAACCCCCTCCCCTTAACCCGTACAGCCCCAGTGACGCGTCTGACGCGTCGGCGATGTATGTAACGCACAGCCCCAGAGACGCGCCTGACGCGTCACCCTAATTGCGCCGACCGTAACCTCAGGTGTAGCCACTCAAGAGGGCTCAGATTTGTATGGGAACTGTGTACGTATCCTACGCAACCGTGCCGATGGTTGAAAACTCTCAAAGTCCACGTGCGTGCGCGCGAGCGCGCAATAACCTGTTTTTTTGGGATAATTGCCTTCAATTTTTTACTCATGTAAAATCCGTTTTCGGGGGCTCTGTAGGACCATTTTTAAAGCTTTTTGAGCGGTTTTTTGTGGTTTTTCCTTCATTCCTAACCCATTCGCTATTGTTTCTGGAATAAAACCATTTTTTTAAAACCGGCCGGGTTCTGGTGCGCAAACATTACAAAACTAGCCGGGGCTCCACGGGTTAAACCAGTGAATCACCTTCTACATTATATTACAGCATCTATTTCCCTTCATTATTGTTGTTCACTCTCTCTCTCTCTCTCTCTCTTTCTGCTTTGCTTTTTGTCTGCATTCACTTAAAAAAATACATAAAATACAAAAAACTCCCACACGTTCACACCCCCTCTCTAACACCCCCCCCCCCCCCCCCCTACCAGCTGTGACCAGAACTAAGCATAAATAATTCCCAACATAGCACAGGGGGGCCTCAATTATTCACAAGACACAAGTTTTCTCTTTCATTCACTTGCTTTTTACCATGTTTCTGTTTCTCACTCTCTCTCTAGCTCTCTCTCTCTCTCTTAACCTCTGAAGTGCGCATGGGGGTAATTGGAAACGTCCCCCTGTGCTGACGTATTTGAGGTGTTTACGTCACTAAAATATTCATTGTACCATTAATGGCATTAATACTTATCCATATGCGCCTATTATGGGTTGATTATAAAGGTATTAACCTGAAACAACAATAAAACGAGTGAAAACAGCGTTTGGATGGTCAAAATCGGAGATATAGCCCGCGAGTTGTATAATCTATGGGTGAGGCAAGCTGCTTTCGCGCCAATTTCCCCCAAGGCCACTGAGACACAGTCGATCGATACTCTCTCTCTCTCTCTTGCACTCGCTTGCCATCAGTGATGACAACACCCTGCTTGCAACTCGCTAATGTTAGCACGAAAATATACCTCAGAATAAGGGAATAACAGGGAAAATAGGTGATAACTGAAGGAGAGGAGGAAAGTGGGGAAGGAGGGGAGGTAGAGGACTGAGATTTTGCATGGCCCAGGGGCCAAAAAAAAAAAAAAACAAAAACAAAAAAATACAAAAACAAAAAATGTTGATGTCAAAAGTTGATTTTTGTTTTCACTCACTCTTAAGAGTCTCCCCGCAGTCCGCCGGGGGAACTCTTAAGAGTCTCCCCGCAGTTCCCGGGTTAACACGCAAGCATGGGTTGAAGTTAGAATTGAAAAAGGTTCAGCACTAGTGTTTGTGGAAACTGTTTCACATATATGACTTGTTCTACCTGGAACGAACTTCCTTCAGAAATTGTAAACAGTTCTTCAGTAAAGCAGTTCAAGAAGGGAGTAGATGGTATTTAGCACACTCTGTTATAAGTGTAGTACACTACACAATCTCTGTTTCCACTTCGAATATTACCACAGTATGGTCCGGTAGGTCTTTGAGATACAAACTATGCCTTGTAACTCCTTGTAGCTCTCCAAATAGCAAACACGCTCTCTTTCTTCCGGTGTATTAACCCCTTCAGACTCATATGACACAGAGGTTGCCAGATTAGCAATAAGAAATTGAGTTCTCTCACTCTTATAATTACCTCTCCAAAATTAGTTTTCTGCCCACAACTAACTCAAAGACAACTGCAGAGGTTGAAGTAACTAAACTAAAGGTTTCTGAATACCCCTGATGGTAACAAAGGCTTTCAAGTATCCTTAATCGGCTCAAAATCCCGTCATATATCGGAGAGGGTTAAGAAAAACAACAAATATGTCCAGCCCGTTCCATTAGCCCGAGTGGTGTTTTCCTAGGTTGCTGCCACATCCCCCTCATAAGGTTGTGGATTTTCTCTAGGTTCAACGTTGGTTCAGGGGTAATTTATCGAGAGGACTTCCCTAGTGGTTAACACCTTACGAGCGGCCTATGCGGTTTATTTATGTGTACCGCACAGCGGGGTGTTTTTAGCCAAAATAGGGCTGTTTACGTGATCATTTTCATGCCTAAATAAGACCCAGAACGTAAAACAAGTACCTATCCCTGAAAGGGCATAAACAGAGCTTTCGAATGACACCATAACGATCCTTGTACGATGGATAGTTTTCTTGCAATAACCGTGCAACGCGAGTGCAAAAAGCAGGTAATTCGGTACTTTCAGTACATAATTGAGTATGTAGCGAGTGAGAGAGGGAGGAGGGAGCTGAGATTTGTGTCAGTAGGTTCGCCGCGGTGGTCTGGAGCAGTCATACGCTCGCTAGTCTCCTGCCACCACTTGTCTCTCTCTCTCAGCCACATTACGTGCTGAAATTGCCACTCGAGTTATGTCGAGCGCCGCCACATAGTCCAGCTTTTTTTAACTCGACTTATGTTGCTCGCCGCTAATTAAGGGTTAAGGACCAATTAATTGCTCTTCCCATTCACATATGCATAGCCTACGTGAGTTGCAGTTGGGATGTGTGTACATGCTTAGATTGATATTCAGGATTCGAAGTTGCATAATAAATCGTAGGCAGTGTCCACCATCCTTTAACCCTTTATTAGCGGCTCACCACTTAAGTCGTATTTAATAAAGCTGGACTATGTGGCGGCGCTCGACATAACTCGAGTGGCAATTTCAGCACGTAATGTGGCTGAGAGAGAGACAAGTGGTGGCAGGAGACTAGCGAGCGTATGACTGCTCCAGACCACCGCGGCGAACCTACTGACACAAATCTCAGCTCCCTCCTCCCTCTCTCACTCGCTACATACTCAATTATGTACCGAAAGTACCGAATTACCTGCTTTTTGCACTCGCGTTGCACGGTTATTGCAAGAAAACTATCCATCATACAAGGATCGTTATGGTGTCATTCGAAAGCTCTGTTTATGCCCTTTCAGGGATAGATACTTGTTTTACGTTCTGGGTCTTATTTAGGCATGAAAATGATCACGTAAACAGCCCTATTTTGGCTAAAAAAAACC
Organism: Paralithodes platypus; assembly: GCA_032716605.1. NCBI lineage: Eukaryota > Metazoa > Arthropoda > Malacostraca > Decapoda > Lithodidae > Paralithodes > Paralithodes platypus. Next base: position 43,164,642 of record CM064547.1, read on the forward strand.
CGCTGGGCGGTACACATAAATAAACCGCATAGGCCGCTCGTAAGGTGTTAACTGTCTTCGTGGTGCGATGCATAAGGTGTTGATTTTTGGTGTGAGCATCCTGGGTTCGAATCCACAGACTGCCACATGTGTTTGTACATTTCATTAATCGATTTTAGGAGTATAGTCGGTTGCTGGAAGGAACATAATAATTGATATTGGTTCATGGGTAATTTATCGAGAGGACTTCCCTAGTGGTTAAGGCCCCATTAATTGCTCTTCCCATTCACATATGCATAGCCTACGTGAGTTGCAGTTGGGATGTGTGTACATGCTTAGATTGATATGCAGGATTCGAAGTTGCATAATAAATCGTAGGCAGTGTCCACCATCCTTTAACTGTCTTCGTGGTGCGATGCATAAGGTGTTGATTTTCGGTGTGAGCATCCTGGGTTCGAATCCACGGACTGCCACATGTGTTTGTACATTTCATTAATCGATTTTAGGAGTATAGTTGGTTGTTGGAAGGAACATAATATTTGATATTGGTTCAGGGGTAATTTATCGAGAGGACTTCCCTAGTGGTTAAGGCCCCAATAATTGCTCTTCCCATTCACATATGCATAGCCTACGTGAGTTGCAGTTGGGATGTGTGTACATGCTTAGATTGATATGCAGGATTCGAAGTTGCATAATAAATCGTAGGCAGTGTCCACCATCCTTTAACTGTCTTCGTGATGCGATGCATAAGGTGTTGATTTTCGGTGTGAGCATCCGGGGTTCGAATCCACGGACTGCCACATGTGTTTGTAAATTTCATTAATCGATGTTAGGAGTATAGTTGGTTATTGGAAGGAACATAATAATTGATATTAGTTCATGGGTAATTTATCGAGAGGACTTCCCAAGTGGTTAAGGCCCCATTAATTGCTCTTCCCATTCACATATGCATAGCCTACGTGAGTTGCAATTGGGATGTGTGTACATGCTTAGATTGATATGCAGGATTCGAAGTTGCATAATAAATCGTAGGCAGTGTCCACGGACTGCCACATGTGTTTGTAAATTTCATTAATCGATTTTAGGAGTATAGTTGGTTGTTGGAAGGAACATAATAATTGATATTGGTTCATGGGTAATTTATCGAGAGGACTTCCCTAGTGGTTAAGGCCCCATTAATTGCTCTTCCCATTCACATATGCATAGCCTACGTGAGTTGCAGTTGGGATGTGTGTACATGCTTAGATTGATATGCAGGATTCGAAGTTGCTTAATCGTAGGCAGTGTCCACCATCCTTTAACTGTCTTCGTGATGCGATGCATAAGGTGTTGATTTTCGGTGTGAGTATCCGGGGTTCGATCCACGGACTGCCACATATGTTTGTAAATTTCATTAATCGATTTTTACGAGTATAGTTGGTTATTGGAAGGAACATAATAATTGATATTGGTTCAGGGGTAATTTATCGAGAGGACTTCCCAAGTGGTTAAGGCCCCATTAATTGCTCTTCCCATTCACATATGCATAGCCTACGTGAGTTGCAGTGGGGATGTGTGTACATGCTTAGATTGATATGCAGGATTCGAAGTTGCATAATAAATCGTATGCAGTGTCCACCATCCTTTAACTGTCTTCGTGGTGCGATGCATAAGGTGTTGATTTTCGGTGTGAGCATCCTGGGTTCGAATCCACGGACTGCCACATGTGTTTGTAAATTTCATTAATCGATTTTAGGAGTATAGTTGGTTGTTGGAAGGAACATAATAATTTATATTGGTTCAGGGGTAATTTATCGTGAGGATTTCACTAGTGGTTAAGGCCCCAATAATTGTTCTTCCCATTCACATATGCATAGCCTACGTGAGTTGCAGTTGGGATGTGTTGTGACGCCTACCAGCGTTGGCAGAATCGCCTCCCGTTAGCCGCTAGCGCTCGCCAGAGCAGTGAAATGGGCTACTGTTATCAGAGAATGTTGTTCTTTCTTTCATAGTACTTGCATTGTTACAGACAGTACAGTGGTGGTCTTTATTTTTGTCTGTGACAACGGGAAGTATTTTATGTTATGAATAGAATATAACATGCATTGTGTATAGTTAAGGAGCGAGAACAATATAGGCAGTGAGGTGGTAGTGTGTGCGTGCATATACATGTGCTGCCTCCCCCGCTCGGAGGCTCGCGCGCGTGCCTTCCCACGCTTCGTGATTGGCTGGTGTGTTTGGCTGTGTCACGTGACACCTGCTGCCTTGTGACGTATCGGCCTGTGATTGGCCGACCAGCATGCCTTTGTGGGATCCTGGGGGTCCCGAGGAGCTACCCTCTTCAGAGCAGGCTAGGGACGCACATGACTAACATCCTTTTTACCACTGTCCCCCATATCTCCACCATTCTGATACTGTCTCTCTTCCTCAACTTCTTCTCTTTCATTCCTCTTATCTTTTAACGTCTCAACACTCCCTTTGGGTTCTGCACACGATTTCATATCGGCCCATCGGATTATGTGCGTCGCTCTCTGAGATATTTACATGTACTTAGAATAGGTTTGAGGGTTCTTAGTTAGTAGAGGTTAAGAACTCGGTGTGTGTCTCCATTATTGATTTAGTGCTCTGCTGGGTTATTTAATGCTAGACTGGGATAAGGCTTCTGTTGTTGTCAGCGATGTGTGTACGGTTCGCTTATACCTACACGACTTCGACGGTTTCTGTGGTAGCCTAGGTTGTCCTTGAACTTATATGCCGGCTAACATAAACACCTATACCCTCCAAAGTTAGTCTGCGATAACGGGGTATCCTTAACACCTTACGAGCGGCCTATGCGGTTTATTTATGTGTACCGCCCAGCGGAGTGTTTTTAGCCAAAATAGGGCTGTTTACGTGATCATTTTCATGCCTAAATAAGACCCAGAACGTAAAACAAGTATCTATCCCTGAAAGGGCATAAACAGAGCTTTCGAATGACACCATAACGATCCTTGTATGATGGATAGTTTTCTTGCAATAACCGTGCAACGCGAGTGCAAAAAGCAGGTAATTCGGTACTTTCGGTACATAATTGGGTATGTAGCGAGTGAGAGAGGGAGGAGGGATTGAGATTTGTGTCAGTAGGTTCGCCGCGGTGTCTGGAGTCATACGCTCGCTAGTCTCCTGCCACCACTTGTCTCTCTCTCTCAGCCACATTACGTGCTGAAATTGCCACTCGAGTTATGTCGAGCGCCGCCACATAGTCCAGCTTTATTTAACTCGACTTAAGTGGTGGGCCGCTTTTTAAGGGTTAACTGGGCATAAATGTACTCTACTTCAGGCTAACCCCCACTGGTATTGCCTGATAACAAACAAGATGCAAGTTACGTTAAAAATGCATGAAAGGGAAGCTATGGAAAGATCAATTAACACCTTACGAGCGGCCTATGCGGTTTATTTATATGTACCGCTCAGCGGGGTGTTTTTAGCCAAAATAGGGCTGTTTACGTGATCATTTTCATGCCTAAATAAGACCCAGAACGTAAAACAAGTATCTATCCATGAAAGGGCATCAACAGAGCTTTCGAATGACACCATAACGATCCTTTTATGATGGCTAGTTTTCTTGCAATAACCGTGCACCGCGAGTGCAAAAAGCATGTAATTAGGCACTTTCCCCATACAATTCCGTATATAGCGAGTGAGAGAGGGAGGGAGGAGGTGGGATTCATGTCAGTAGGTTCGCCGCGGTGGTCTGGAGCAGTAATACGCTCGCTACTCTCCAGCCACCACTTGTCTCTCTCTCTCAGCAACATTACGTGCTGAAATTGCCACACGACCTATGTCGAGCGCCGCCACATAGTCCAGCTTTATTTAACTCGACTTATGTTGCTCGCCGCTAATTAAGGGTTAAGAACAATAAACCAAGGCCTACTTTTACTGAAAGGGTTAATAGAGGTACACTGCAACAATAAGGATATCAAAGATGTATACACAATAATCTGTAGCTACTTAAAATGATTTTTGTACATTTATATATATATATATATATATATATATATATATATATATATATATATATATATATTTTCTTTAATACATACGAGGTTGAAAGAAATGGCAATTTCTGCGTTGGAAATTTTATTATTCAAAGTTTCCAGGTCTCTGATGAGTTTTCGCTGGGTGGCAGGGAGTAGATGAATGAGATGAGCAAAATTCATGGTGGTACAGGGTTACATAAATGTACATGATGATACAGGATATACGACGCGTTTCACTGGACAACCAGCATTATCAAGTAAGGGTAGAATGATATGAAAGGTAAACAGGAAGGGTATATATAGAGGGTGGAGGATCAGAGGAGGAGAAAATCATGGGGCAAAAGTCTCCTATTGGTGGAGGGGTATTCTAGGAGTGCCAAAGGGGAGAACCGCTTCACGCAGGCGCACTGGATGCGGGATGGTGTTGGTTGGGTGGCGGGGTCAAAGCTGATTGGCTGCGTGTCGAGGGGCGTGGCCTAAGTTGTGTGGTCCGTGTGGCGCCGGCAGAAGACGAAGCTGAAGGAGGTAGCGCGGGTTGCTGCTTCAAGGGCACCGGGGGGCGAGGAGGGGCGTTAGGTCCTGTAGGGTAGTGCCTTTTGGCAGAAGGAAGGATCTGAAGGTCTAGAGTTTGGTTGTTGTTGTTAGGATGTAAGGCTTGGATATATAACGCTTCGAGTATAGGTAATCTCCTTGGGTCACTTTCTTTATCGAGTATGGTGGTGTGTTTCTCTAACTCGTTGCGTGTAAGGTGGGGGTGGTTGGGGGTGAGATAGTGGTCTTTGATGGCTCCAGCCTGAAGGTGAAGAGTTAACTGACGTGAAAGACGAGTCTGCGTCATGCCAATATAGGAATGAGGTCCACAGTCCTCATAATTACAGGTATGTTGGTAAATGATGTGATCGGCGGTCATCGGGCTCTTTATCTTGGTCGAAGCTGGTTTGTTGCGGAGAACGAGGTTGGAGGTCTTGGGGGATTTGTAATAAATTATTAATTTGATTTTGTTTTCCGGGTTGGTTGGGTGGACATGCTTGGAGATTATTTCTTTTAAGACGGCCTCGTCATTTTTGTGTTCAGAGGACATGTAATTGCGGTAGAAGATCTTAATTTCATTGGGGGGGTCAATGTTAGGAGGGCTTCGGGTGTACCATTTTTCAAGATGGTGGTTGTTGGTGCTGGAGATGTCGGAGTAGGAGTATCCATTATTCACTAAAACTTGGGATAATCTTTCTAGTTCCTGGTGGGTGTCGGCCCAGGTAGAGCAGTGCGTGAGTGCTCTCCTTACATAGGCGGAGATGGAGGATATAAGATAACGGCAGGGGCATTCACTATCGCCGTTGAGGCATTGTCCTGTGTTAGTTGGTTTAGTGTAGACGGTGGTTTTGAACCCATGGTCGTTTAGAGCTACGAGGATGTCGAGGAAGGGGAGTTGTCCATTTTTAGAATTTTCAAAGGTGAAGTTAAGTCCGGAGGAGGTCATGAAGCGACGCTGGAGTTCCTGTAGTTCGTGGAGGTCCTTGATTTGCACGAAGATGTCATCCACGTATTTACAGTAGACGGCGGGTCGTTGGGCAGCTAGGAGCTCTTCCTCGATGGTACCCATAAAAAAGTTCGCAAAAATAACTCCTAGGGGGCTGCCCATCGCCACACCGTCTATCTGCTTGTACATGTTGCCCCGGGGGCAAAGGAAGGGGGCCTCCTTGGTACACAGCTCCAGTAGTGTTTGCAGGGCCTTCTCCGTGATGTCCAGTGTTGGTGTATCAGGGCAATGGTAAATTCGACGTAGAATCATGTCAATGGTCCTATCCACTGGCACGTTGGTGAACAGTCTTTCTACGTCGAGGGAGGCGATTGTGTGGTTGTTGTTCCGGGGGGCTTCTCGTAAAATTTCCAAGAAATCGTGGACTGAGTTAAGGTTGTATTGGCTGCGCACATAGGGGGTGAGGAGGTTGTTCAGGGCCTTGGCGATCTGGTAGGTGGCAGTGGGGATCTGGGAGATGATGGGGCGGAGGGGTTCCCAGGTTTGTGTGTTTTGATGGTTCCGTACGCATAACCAGGGGTGTATTCTCCGACGAGTTTTTTAAGGTGGACCCCTCCTTGTTTGGCGTTGATGGCGGTGATGGTGGTGTTGGCAGTACGTTTGATTTCGTCGATTGGGTTGCGGGTGATCTTTTTAAATTTGGTGTTGTCATTTAAGACGATGTCCATTTTTCTAAGATATTCCTCCTTGTCATGAATCACGAGGCAGGAAGTTTTATCCGCACGACGGATGACGATGTTGGGGTTGTCTCTTAATTGTTTGGCAGCTTGGAAGTGTTGTTTGTTGAGGATTTTGCTATGGTGAGTTCCTCTGGTTTTGGCGGCTTCAGCGAGGAGAGTAGGTTGTAGGGCGGGAGTAGTGGTGACCTTGCCATCCTTCTTAAGTCGTAGGATGTCTTCCAGGAGGATTTCCTTTTCTAGGCGTTTCCAGTGGGGGCCAGGTTTGGAGAGCTGTAGTGGCAGTTGAGGCCTTTGTTGAGGAGGTCTTCTTGGTCCAGGGCCAGAATGGTGTTAGTCAGGTTTATGTATCCTTTTTGGATATCATCGAGGAAGAGCTCCAAGCTGCCCAACGACCCGCCGTCTACTGTAGATACGTGGATGACATCTTCGTGCAAATCAAGGACCTCCA